>JAUZST010021053.1:0-32364 GCA_034779995.1 Parotocinclus haroldoi
AGGAATTTGTTTTTAATTCTGACCCGGAATTGGGATGGGACAGGAATGAAAATCCACTCCCGTGTCGCCCTCTACTATGGGGGGAGCCCCTGGTCACGCTGCAGGCCTGTGAGACTTGGGAACCTCACATATATTAAAACACACAAAGTCAACCAAAACTTCTGGTGCTGTGAAACCATTCCCCTGAACCTAACACTGCCAGGAGCCTGTAGATGGAACACAACTTAGAACCTCGGGTTTTTTAATCTGAGTGATTGAGTGCTGGTCGGTGGAGGGCAGGTTAGCAGTGCTGAGTTATCCGGTTTCATATCCCACCTTACATTTGAGGCAGTGTGTAAATTGATAGGGTTTCCTCACACCAAAAGTCCAGGTGTTGATGTGTGTTTGCCTTGCTGGAGGATCCCAAGGATGTGGGCTGTGTCTGTTTGATACCACGTGTGCCACCACATTGCAGGTCAGATCTGGGCCTGATCTGTCATTCGTGCTTAGTCTCCATGCTTTGTATTTCACCTCTGGTGAGTTGAAGCTTCAGGTGCTTTTGGTTCGCATTTAGGTCAGCGGATACGATTATACACCTGGCACAGGTGTGCCCGGGTCTCACCCGAGTGCCGTAACTCCCTTCATCATTCACCACTGAGGACTCATTTTAGGACCAATTTATATTTCATTATTGCTTTAAATTAGATGATTTACCTTATTTGACTTTTACTACAATGTAAATATTCAATTAATATCTAGGCCACCCATGGAGGTCGGGTCTCTTTTTGAATCTTTTTGAGTCCTCCCAAGGTTTCTTCCTTCTACATTCAGGGAGTTTTTTCCTTGCCACTGTTGAGATTGGCCTGTAAGGTAATATAATATTGTAAAGCTGCTTTGAGACAATGCTCCGTTGCCTCAAATATTACAGATTGACAGTGAGTAACGATAGAGAGAAAGCATACGAAAAGTATAGTATAAAATAATAAAGTCATTATACATCGTACAGTCTCTAGCTCCAATGTGGCAATCTTTCCCCACTTTTTGTGGCTTTTTATGAGAATAACAACACTTGCT
This sequence comes from Parotocinclus haroldoi, assembly GCA_034779995.1. Lineage (NCBI taxonomy): Eukaryota > Metazoa > Chordata > Actinopteri > Siluriformes > Loricariidae > Parotocinclus > Parotocinclus haroldoi. Next base: position 1,054 of record JAUZST010021053.1, read on the forward strand.
CCAAGTCTCGGGGCTTGGCACTCTCTCCCTGGTTATGATGTGTCCCAGTCATTCTGTATCCAGGGCCTGATGACATCTACAGCCTGCCTAGGGATCCTGTTTTGGAGCTGTTTGTTATTCGTTTTCCAGGATCGCTGAAGTCTGCCAAATTCGTGAACTGAGGCTAATGAAAATCCCATAACTTAAGAGTGTAAATAACACCGGGTCATGCTCCCACTTCTTTTCTGTCTGTCCGTAAAGCCGTTTGAGTGAAATCCTGAGACTTACCCGTAGCCTATTAGCACTGCTGAGTCACTGAAGTAACACACGGGATTACCGTGCGTTTAGCAGGGGTGTAACGATGCGTCGCGATGCAGAAATGTCACGCTGACGGGGGCATACAATCAGACGTCATGCTCCCGTGCACAGCTCCTTCAAACTCCTTCTGCTACCTTTTTTGATTGCAGTAGGCGAAAGATTTGTTTAAAAAAGAAAAATAAAACGGATACCAGATATAAGCATTCATTATATTGAATCAGGTGAATCTTCTAAATATTTGAGATGCGGTGACGCTACGATAGACCGTTTTCTTTACAGTTTCGAACCTCTCTACGAGCATCTAACGAATTCTTTCAATACAAAACGTGCATCGTTTTTGGAATTGTTTGCACTTCAGAGATGAATAGTTGTAAGAAAATCACACGGGAACTCATGAGCAGGTGTCTTAGCATTTAACTGGTGTTTGAGAGGCACAGCAGCATCATCATTACGGCTACAAGGGGTCAGAGTCCAAGTGGTGTCCAAGTGGAAGCCGTGCAGATAAGCCATATTAGGCCTGTATTCAATCTTCAATGGTTGCATCCTTCTTCTATTAACCAAACCCAGAAACAGAAACGTACGTCAGGATGTGTGACGGCGATGCACCCGTTTGGGGTGAAGTTATTTTTGACGTAACTCTTTGTTCGATTGAAATTGCATTGCTAAGTGCACTGGTTACAAAATTAAGGGATATTTTAATTAGGGGATATTTCATGTTGATGCTTCTCTATAATTCAAATGTTCTGTTTTCTTCTTTTTTTTTCTTGTATGCTGGCCATGGCCACCCCCCTTTTCAGTCTTGACTCGGGGTCGAATACAGAAAGTCTTGATCCTGTCTAGGACTCGATGTGTCCCGGTCTAGGTTTTTATTCTTTGACTTGCCTCTAGAGGTCTTGACTAAAACGCTCGGATCAGATAACTAGACCCACTATTTAAGAGGTGTCTATCAGACGTCTCAAGTACCTCCAAGTCACCGAAGAGTTACTGCTGCTTCTGTCCGGGTTGCCTTTTCAATACTGAAAGCGGTATTGGAGATGCGTTAACCTGCCTCAGCCTCAGTATTTCCATTCTGAGAAACGTTAAGAAAACAGGCGGCACTGTTAAACCCAGATGTCTGGGAAGCTGAGTGAAGCTTAAGGGGAGGGAAAAAGTGCCGCCTGACTGTGATACTGAATCAGGCTCAGCCATTTCCTGTGCCCAGGCCTGACTCCGCTCCACACACGCCATATAAGGCCATGGAATTTGCATTCGGGGACTGCCAGACTGTATGGACCGAGGCCTGGTACTGCATAAATTCTTTAAATGGTGCAGGATCGAATGGTTCGAGTAAACGATCCGTTCCGGTATTTTATGGAGAAAATATGTCGTGAGAATTCATCCCTACGTTTAAAGCCCGAGTGAGGACATGGGGTTTGGGACGAACGTTTTATACACTGATAGATTTGTGTACGTCTCAATCAGGATTATGGAGGAGACGAGTCGCTCGGTTGTTCGTGCAGAGACTTTTGAATATGACTCTGGAGCTAAATGAGCTCCTGTGAATTTAGGTAAATGATAGGTCTGTGTCATTCACAAAAACAATGCACTTATTGTAGGCTCGCTCAGCGCTGATGTCCATCTCACACACACACAGACAACTATTGATGTTTACCAACCTGGAGAAGCACTTACCAGGCCACCCAGTATACCGTCCTGTCGCTCGCACTGCAGGCCTGTATTTCGCGCTGTTGTGATGGGAGCTAAGTAGTAGTTTCTAACTGTATTCTTAGCCTCGGCTTCCTATGGCCTGTGTGGAAGTTTACCTGCTTTTTATAGAACCCAGTGTTCGCATTAAACGGGCCGTTTTAAACGTTGGTTTCTGGCTGAGAGTCCGTTTTTGAATCATGACCTCATGTGATGTGTATGCCATACAAGCTGGACCCATTATCACATTCTGGAACCAGCCTCGCTGCTTCTGGGTGAACCACAGAAGTATGCTGAACTTTTGCCTTCTGCATTTCCAGTTTTCAGTCTCTCCCTTTCCCAACAGAGCATTCACCATTCCCAAATAAGCAAAGCCGAATCGAATGCAGCTCTGCCCTGCTCTGATTCTCTCCAGCTGGTGGGTAAATTTAGTTGTCAAATCCGTGGATGAGGTTCGACTGAACTCTCGACTAATATTTAACGTGATAGATTACACAGAAGTTTAGTTTAGTTGGGTTATTTTACATAGATAGATAGATAGACATACCGACCGACCGAGACAGACAGACTGAGGGACAGACAGACAGACAAACCGACAGACAGACCCGACTGAGGGACGGACAGACAGACCGAGACAGACAGACAGACTGAGGGACAGACAGACAGACCGACACACACAGACTGAGGGACAGACAGACAGACAGACCGACACAGACAGACTGAGGGACAGACCCGACTGAGGGATGGACAGACAGACCCGACTGAGGGATGGACAGACAGACAGACAGAAAGAGCGACAGACAGACCGAGACAGACAGACTGAGGGACAGACAGACCGACACAGACAGACAGACCAACAGACAGACCCGACTGAGGGATGGACAGACAGACAGACAAACCGACAGAGACAGACAGACAGAGACAGACAAACAGACAGACAGACACAGACAGACTGATGGACAGACAGACGGATGGACCGACAGACAGACTGAGGGACAGACAGACAGAAAGACTGACCGACAGACAGAGACAGACAGACTGAGGGACAGACAGACAGACAGACTGAGGGACAGACAGAGACAGACAGACTGAGGAACAGACAGACAGACAGACAGACAGACTGAGGGATAGACAGACAGACAGACAGACAGACAGACAGACTGAGGGATAGACAGACAGACAGACAGAATGAGGGACAGACAGACAAACAGACTGAGGGACAGACAGACAGACAGACAGACTGACTGAGAGACAGACAGACAGAGGGACAGACAGACAGACAGACAGACTGAGGGACAGACAGACAGACAGACTGAGGGACAGACAGACAGACAGACTGAGGGACAGACAGACAGACAGACTAAGGGACAGACAGAGACAGACAGACTGTCTGCCACTGAACTTACGTCTATAATGTTTAATGCTAACTGAACAAATGTGAACAAGCTCTCCAGTCGCGTGCGAAAGAAAACTTGACATTGTGTGGTGTGACTAGCAGCTGTGGCTTGTAGTAAGAGCCAGCGGTTCCTGGGGGCCTGGCTTTCAGACCTAGGCATACCTTGCAACATGAAAGTCTGACGAAGTGGATATACACGCTGAGCTTTTACTACCGGACCCTGTCATGACCCTGACCAGGATTAACAGGGTCATTCAGGACCAGGAACATTGACACCACATTCGTAATATAACATAATAATAATAATAATAATCATAGTAATATAATACTGTATGAAAAGTCTTAGATTAGTTTTAGCCGTGGTCTAATGACCATGTAGAACATACTGTCGGACCTACTGGACCTAGAAATTTCAGGCTCGGATTTGTCACTCCGTAATACTCCTATCCGCCGATTTCATCCCAATATTTGTGACTTAAGACTCTCCCACAGTACTGTAGCTGCCGCAAAGCAGTCTCTGGCCAGGCCTGCTCACTCACAGTTCCTTACCAGGGGACGTTTATGGCAGTTTTTGGGAGTTCCCTGCAGAATGAAACACGGGCATGGGAAGAACATGACAAACTGCACACAAACAGTGACTGAAAGGGAGGAGTGAACTCAAAATCCAGACAAACAAAACTCACCCACCCAACGCCACACCTCTAAAGCTATTACGCTTGTAATACCTGAATGGCAACCTTTTGAATGGACAGGCAGTTTTTCCTGGTGGGTTGGCTATTTTTTCTCTTGTTTACAAAGCCTGGTGCGTTACAGACCGTGTAATATTTCCTATAAACAGCTTGGGGCATGTGAGGAAGTGTTCCATACTCCGTTCGATTCGGTTCTTGCTAGTTGCACTTATTAAGTGTGTACTGAAAACCATTTTTGGTGTTTGTAATTCAGTCAATTCTGTCAGTTTACTGTATTGCCCTGAGCAGCATAACATAGTGCGCTGGCTTCAGTTCTATCAGGAACAACGTAATGGGAATGGTGCGGCTCCAGCGAGCATTTGGGCTTCAAAGACATTTTTAGGACACATCTGATCTCGTATTCGGCTGTGCCCATAAGTTGGGAAAACAAAGCTGTCAAGCAGAGCACGGAATAGTTTTTATAAAAAGATGAAGGTTTCACTGGGTGGATGTGGCTTCACTTATTGAAAGCTCAAATCCCAGGGTTACTCTGTGTTCCACCTTTCATTCGTACCTCATCCCTCTACGACATCAGGAGGATTCGGCCTTTTCGTTACAGGAAAGCTTGCTCTTGCTATATCTTGCTATATCAGGGTGTTGTAGTAACGAAAAAAAAAAATAAAATTATATATATATATATATATATACATACATACAATGCATATTTATATAAAATAAAATAATACGGGTATCGTTTTTCCGTCGATATAAAACATGAGATGAGAATCACCCTCCAGATCCTGTGACATGACGTTATTTGAGAGCTACGCTCACCACCAGTTTGCCAAAAAGAGGTGCATTTCCACTGTAAAATGTTAATGGATACCTTATGGCAAATCCACTGACACCTGAATCATGCCTACTGAGGAAAACAAAGTCTGTAAACTTAAGAAGCATTTACACTCACCAGCCACTTTATTATATACAATAATAATTTCCCCTAAGGGATGAATAAAGTTTTCTGAATCTGAATCTGAATATGTCTTGCTAGTACCGGGTTGGTCCCCCTTTTGCCTCCAGGACTGTTGGAGCACCGTTTGAAGGGGGATCGTGTCTTTACCTTACCTGTCGGATAAGAGTTTGGACTCTCCTCATTGGCCGGATACAGGGCCGAGCCTTGTGGTACACCCAAATTAAAACAAGCGACTTTATCTAAAAAGGGTAAGGAAGTCGTTTATCCATCCAAAATAGAAAGTGCATCCATCAGCCAAGACCAGGAAGAGTTTGTGGAGGCTTTTCCGCGTTGATTGTGAAACCCAGCATTAGCAAACGTTTAGTGATTGTTTTTACTAATGTAAGTGTTGCAACACCAATACTATGCCGTGGACATAACTGGGTGAAATGGAGACAGGCCAGATGACGGAGGAAGACCTGAATTATTAACAGTCCCGCTCTCGTTCCGCAGAGATACGACCAGAGGGGCAGAATTATTTAACACTGAACGCTTTTTAGCTCTTGATTTTGAAACTGATGTTCGCTATGCTATATATGTATACGCAGGTTCCTCATACTGTTTTGTAACCTCAAATGACACTGACTCATAGCTCAAGATGGTACTCATCCACACACACACATTGGGGAAAGAAATGCACTGCACCGGGAACGTTTATTAGACTCCCCGTCCTGCCTTGTTTTATCCATGCTATACTTTCACTGAAGGCCCATGCGTTTGTGTGAGTGTCAGACAAACCCTAGTGTCATTTTTATATGATCGGTTATAGTATTATTTGGAACAAAAGAGAATGTTCGTAGTCGCCTATCAATGACCGCTAGATGTTCAGCCGTTCAGACATCCAACGGAAGTTCGTTCCACCACCCGGGTATCAGGATGGAAAAGAATCTAGGGTTAGGAAACGCTTGTCCTCCTTTCATCTTACGTGGAGGAATCTAGTCGAGCATCTTGTTGGGGGCTCTGAATCTGATGGGGGTAGCTACGGGGAGAGTGACGTGAAATGATTGTCTGATTGTACGCATCAGCAATCTAGTCTTTATAGAACAAGAGACTGGACCAGGACCAGTTCGCTGGAGAGTTAAGTTTGGACGTTCCTTATGATGTAGAGGAGATACCTGGGTCAGATACCTGGCAACGTGAGCAGAGAAGCTGAGCTGGGATCCAAAATACATCCAAACGTCCTTGTGCTGTCAGTGTAATAGACGATTTTAACCGGGAGATGGCAAGGTCTTGAGAGGGTGATTCGTCTGCAGGAATATAATCTAAAGTTACTATATAAGGACTGGTCCAAAAGCAAAACGAAACACAAAAGACGAACCAGAAAAAGACATTTTGCTTAATCCACTCTTCTCCTTCATGATTTCTTATTTCTTATGGTTTCTTTTAATGTGGTTTTATTATGTTTTCGATTGTGGCACAGTTGATTTTTATACCAAAGACTTACGAACGTTTTACGAACTGCATAACGTTCTATGAAACTGCACTTCGGTCGTTGGATGTTGACCGGACCTCATTATAGTCACATAGTCTTTTAATGCTACTGTAATGCCAATACAGTACACTGCTCGCAAGGATGAGGGGATATGTCGGTAGGGGAGATTAATTTTGAAATATCCCCTAATTTTTGCACATTCGCACTCGTATTCTTGTTCGTATTTACGCTGTATAAACATATCACTTCTTCTTCCAGGAAGTGCAAATGAATTTGTTCTTCTTTTGCATGTAATGTGATGTTGCATATAATACACATTAACAAACACACACACACACTGTAGAACCAAAATGTTAGCATGCATGAAGGAATATAAAGATAAATAAGCATTCCTCGCTGGCTGCACACAACCAAGAGGGAATGAGTCTAATTGAATGCTCCAGAACAGCCAATGGAACATTACCTCATAAACGTGTTGCACCTTTTAAGCAGAATCGAAACGCAGCTATTTCACGTGTCTAAAACACACCGTATCATGGTTATTGCGAGTAAATGTGAATGCGAATGTTACGCCCACCTGTAACTTGTTCAATGTGTGTTTTTTTTTTTTAAACAGGGGAGCCGGGGACATTACCGGTACCACTGGCAGAGCAACAATGTCAAGCAGAGCGGCGTGGACGACATGGTGCTTCTCCCCAAGATCAATGAGGACGCCATCGTCGAAAATCTCAAGAAGAGATACATGGACGATTACATTTTTGTATCCTTCATCTTAACAGCCTCAGCTAAGAAGAAATCCTACGGGTTTTAAGAACTGTAGAAGCACCTATCGAAACCGGGCCGAAATTCTGGGACATGACTTATGAGGAGGGCGTTAGCAGACAGCTTAGCGAGATTTCAGGGCGATCCTGACTGATCCTCGGTACAGATTTGTCGAATTTGTTTAGAAAGCACAAGAGTTGCGCTGCAGGGGTTCAAATAAAACACAGGGTCCATAAAAAAACAGACCAAAGTCCAATAATGTCAAAGTAAAAGCCATAGAATAATAACGAGCTTTAAGACTAGACTTCAAACCGAGACAGCTAGCCAGTCTAAGCTGCAGTGGTAGCTTGTTCTAGGCTTTGCACCCTGTGCTAAACTCTGTCCCCTATGACCCTGATTTAGTTTGTTTAGAACATAAGGGACTGCTTGAGAGCGACGGGATTTCAGTATTATTCTTAAAAATGGCTCACGTAAGAACTTAAAAAGAATGGCACTGAGCGTAAAATGAGAACAGTATGTAAATATGCAGTGCATTTAAAAGATTCACCCAAATAAATTAAGTGCACCGTGAGCCTCTGAGCCCTTATATGGTCTTTGGGTTCTTGGATAATTTGGCCTATTATATGGGTTAGAGTCCAAAAATAAGTCGTGCGATTGTGGAAAAAGGCAACAGTGGTGCAGTGTTTTAGTCAGCAGCATATGGGACTGAGGTCAGCGCGAATCAGGCTCAATGCTTCCTTTATTTTATTTGCAGTTAGTAGCGCCAACCAAGTGGCTCCTGTTGCCCCCTCAGTGGGGATCCACTAGCAGAGAGCGCTGCCTTTTCATGCCTCATCACCCAGATGCTGCTCTTCTCTACTAGCGCATGATGAATAATCACCGGCATCAGAGATCATTTTTAGATCATCTAGTCACTTTATTAGGTACACCTCTTTGTTTTTACACCCATTAGCCCATGTTATGAGTTCCACGTACTTTATAGGAGCAGTTTGTAGTCCTGTAGTCCACCTGCATCCTTTTTTAGTCCTCTAATGGGCAGGACCCCCACAGATCAGGTCTTGCTTGGGTGTTGGACGTTCTCCGTGCTGCAGTCCTACTGGTTTGGTATTTGGTGTGTTAAGGTGTGTTATGCCGGTAAGTGGATCAGACACGGCAATGTAGCTCTGGTTTTTAAACACTGTGTTCACGCACTGCCTGCTTTACAGGATGTAGGGACACTGAGGTCTTGCCTTTTATGGCCGAGCGTTGGTAATGCGCTGAACAATGGTAAATATAAAGTTATCACGCTGATTTTATCAGCCCAGCTGTATTTCGTAGCCTTCAGCATAGTTTCATACAAGTGTAGTTTTTGCCCAAGCAGTTCCTGACCTGTGCACGCAGACATACATCGGACCTGTGCTCATCTCTGTTAATCCTTTCAAACAAATGCCTTACTTTGGGGACAAGGAGGTTGAGATGTACCAAGGAGCAGTAAGTATTTCTTTGGAGCTCTAACGTAACGAGTAATTGTGTCTGTATGTGTGTAACACACAGACACGCCTCTACGACGCATGCAAAGACATTTTGCTCAGTTGACAGACTTTGAGAGGGGACGCATCATTGGACTGACCGAAGCAGGATGGCCGTTTCAGTGGCCGTTATGCTTCCTGCCATTGACAGCCAGCTAGCGTCGCTTCGGACTGGAACCGTATTGTCTTTCGTGACAAATCCGGGCTCTGTTTGGGATCCGGTGGTGGTCGGGTTCGATTACGGGGGCACTGTGGTGAACATGGAGTTCGCTGGAGCTTCACAGGTTGCCGCTGGAATCCTCTTCCACCCCTCCGTGACGTCATCATACAGTCCCGAACCATGACAGTAGACAAGTCTTTGCTCTTCTCACCTGGTTGTGACCAAACACGCTTCACACCGTCTGAACCGAATAAGTTTATCTTGGTCTCATCAGACCACAGGACATGGCTCCAGAAATTCTTCTCCTTGTCTTGCTTGTCTTTAGCAAAACGTTTGCGGTTTCTTGTGAATCGTCTTTAGAAGAGGCTTCCTCCTGGGACGACAGCCGTGTAGACCCTCCCCCCACCACCACCCCCCTCCCCAGTATAGCTTTACTACTGGTGGTTGGGAACAACACTTTGAAATGCTGGCAGACTGAATGATTCTTTGAGGCCAGAACATCGTCTTGCCAGAGGTGAGATATGAACCAGGGAGCTCAGTACTTCCACCCAGCGCTCTACTGAACCAAACTGGTTTGCATCGAAAGTCCAGGTGTATGTGCCAGTGGCCGAATGCACCCCCAGTGCATGTTTCCCAGATGTTTCCACTTCAGCCTAGCAGATGCTCTGCTTGGTCTGAGTTCTCCATGGGGAACGAGCATCAGGAACAGTGCTCCACTGTGGATAGATGTTAATGGTTTTAAACCGAAAGGACCCTAAACAAACAAAGTACAGAACATTTCTACTGGAGAGCATTCAGTGGGTACCCTCTCCCTAATTATTATCCATTTCCCTTTTTCTCCTAATCAGGCTCAGTATGAAAACCCTCCTCACATCTATGCACTGGCAGATAACATGTACAGGAACATGATGATTGACCGAGAATGCCAGTGCGTCATCATCAGGTGAGCAAATAAATACTCGATTCCACCTTTGTGCCCCACATAGGACGTTCTTGTTGGTTTGTTAGGGCGTGGCATGTGACCTGTGCCTAATCATTATGCGTGCACTTTCAGGAGAAACAAGTCGAATGGCTAGTTAATGACTGAACTCTAGGTGAGGAAAACCAGAAGAACTGGCTAAATGACTTAAGCAGGTGATTTAGGTGGTGCTTGGTCCTCTTGAGGCCAGCCCTTGCTCTAGGCTCTAGCGTTAAGGAGCAGCGTTACGCAATTCAGAAAGTACATAAGCGGCGTGAATTTCCCCATTAATGCGCTTCAGTTGGTATTTTAGGCAGCTGTTGTTTGTATTTGCATATTTTTGCTCGGAGAGAAAAAAACAAAGGGCAAAGTTTCCTGCTTCCTTGGCACAGGAAGTCCAGCTGCAGTGTCCTTATTGGACCGATCGCTACAGTAAACAAGCGTGTGCGTGTGCGTGTGTGTGTGCGTGTGTGTGTGTGTGTGTGTGCGTGTGTGTGTGTGTGTGTGTTGTGGAAATGTGAAACTTACAATAGGTAATTGCACTGACCTATTTAAATCAGCTTTTAGAGGTTTTGCTACTGCGAGTATGGACTGATCTGGTTCATAGGTGCCAGTACCGTCATATTATTAGCGATGTTATAAATATAATGTTGTGTTCAAAGCTAGCCTGCCCCTGTGTCATTTTGAAAGAGATGTTCTTAAGTAAAATCACGATAAATTATATAAGACTGGACTTTCAGGTTCGATGCAACATTCTTAACTAATTGGGTGGATTATGTGAAGGAGCTTCCTCATTTACCTTCAAATATCTGTAATGATGTTACTGCACAGGTTATGGTTTCCTTAGATCATAGAAGATGTAGAAGATGGTGAGGGTCTTGGTGGGATAAGAAGGTCAGCCCTGACCCTGTCTGCCCCTGGACACAAATTCCAGCTCATCTTGGGGATCCCCAAGTGTTCCCAAGCCAACTTTGAGATCTCAGTGGGTGGAGCTGCATGTCCTCCCCTGTCTGCATGGGTTTACTCTGAGTACCCTTGTTTTTCCTCCCACAGTCCGAAAACGCCTGTGTCGGGTTAATCGGTGTCTCTGAAATGCCTGGGGGCGTGAGTGTGTGTGCCCTACAAAGGATTGGTGCTCTGACTAGGGTTGTTCCTGCCTTGCGCCCTGTGTTGCCTGAGTAAGCGGCCACGAGAGTAAATGAACCGATCAATCATTGAATGCACAACGCACAAAGAAAGTGCCAAAATCAAAACGTTCGACTGTCAAAAATTCCTGCATAGTTTCCAGATCAAGTATGTCGGCAGTGTGGAGGCAAAAATATTTTTACTATAAGGTTTACTCTTTGTACCTCTCGTTAGTACCCATTTATAATTGGACTGAAGTGTTTTAAAGCAGGCAAAACGAATGAATTATGCGTCAATCGAAAAACGTAAATAGTAAATAAAACGGGTATGTGTCAACGTCCAATATTTCATATAATTCCATATAAATATAATACGTAAATACGGGGTTTTAGCTGTAATTTCGGTGCAGCCCGTTTTTAAGATGTAAGCCTAACGGTTCTATTAAAATCTTCTGGGAGCATTCCTAAAACCGCTGCTCAGATACTGTATCATTAAAAAAAAAAAAAGGTCAAGATTTGTGCCATGAACATTTTATATTCCAAGCCTAGTTTCCACACAGAGTGAGAGTGAGAGTGAGAGTGAGAGAGAGAGAGTGAGAGAGAGAGAGTGAGAGAGAGAGTGAGAGAATGGTCGAGGGTTTGTGCTGTTTGTTGGCCAGTGTGGTCAGCTGATGCTTGGGTTGTATTTGCACTGCTTACATCATGTCGAATGTCTCGTGTTTCAGCGTTTGTTTGCCCAGTGCGCGGCTGACGGCACAGTTTCGCCACTTAAAATGGGTCTGGAAGTGGGATTAACGCACAAAGCCCCCCTTTATGAATTGCAGCTCAGGCATTTAGTGGCCTGGATGGCTTTTTCTGCTGTATCGATACCATGGCGTTTCACATGACCTGCGATTGTTAGCTGCCGTTTCGACCACGATTTTCTGCACGATTTTCGAAATCCTGCAGGCTTTTGTGGTTGAGTTCTCGGCTCCAGTGGTCCATTTTAATATGCGGTTACTACGCTGTCTTCACAAAACAATGCAGTTGTTCCTTTAAGGTTTTTTTTTTTTTTTTTTTTAACGTGAATCGAGATGTTCCTGTAAGCTTTTTGGCTTAGTCTTCTGATGTCCCTCATGCCTAGCCATGCTGACTCGCTATGGCTAAGGCTGCTATTGTTTTGTGCACACAATGGCCACGGAAGCTGGAGACCTGTTTCATGTGTCTTTTTTTTCCCAACTAGAGGAAGCCATTTAGAACGGAAGCGAACCTCGTCTGGGACAGACTTACGGTTTCTCCGAGAATTGAGAGCATTCCCATGGATCGGTGACACCTCATGACCTCATGATCATCCTACCACATGGGCTTCGGCACAGTTGGCACGACGGGGATGTCCCGTTTTGTTTACGAGCACAAAGCCGACGTCGAGCATCAGATGTTTTGGCTAAGTGGTCATTGTTTTATCGCAGCATGCTGAATGGAGCTGATGGCGTCCACAGGAAACACGGGCCATCTTGATCTTTCTCCTGTGTTCTCCATTCCCATATTTGGCCGTTATGTCCAGGCAGAATGCGAACAATGTGTTCGGCTGCGTAATTACAACATACAATGGGGAAGTACCCCGAACCAGGAATAAAAATAGTCCCCTGATTCAAACCGTAGCCGTTTTCGTGTGAAACGAGAGAAGACTGCAGCCTGCCAGAGGCTCTATTACTTACAGACATGCAGCGACGTTTTTCTTCAGAGTGGAAAACCTGCATCACGCAGCTGCATGCGCTATACGATATGTGCAGGCTCTGATCTAGGACGTTCTGTAAAAACGAGTGAAGAGCTTTCATGTCTGTGTTTTCTGTACAAATTCATCATTCAGCGTCCAGGCTGGAATGCGTGTTACACCGTTTTTGGGGGAGGGGGGACATTCTCATCATAGGCAAAATCTGCAGTAGCTGTGTGACATCTGATCATGCCAATATGGACCAAAATCTCTGAGGAATGTTTCCAGGACCTCGCTGAATCGATTCCAAGTCGGAGCAGGGTAGATCTGGCGAGATGAACGAGGGTCCAGCCCCAATAAAGCGGCCATGCCTGCTGCAATCTGCTGATAAAGTACTGGTTTTGAGTCGTGCTGTCTGAGGTGCAGAGAGTCGTGTGCACCCAGTTTAAGAAATGGCTCCATGTTAGATCATCAGTGGAATCACCGAAAGCCCTTCGTGGCTTCCTGGTAAGCTGGTGCTGTAGCACTCTGCGGTTCGACTGTAGCTGATTGGCTTGATGTGGTGACGTCCCTCATTCGAACACCAGCGTTTGGCCTTTGTTCTTTTATGCCTGACGTTTTTTCACTCCGCGAAATTTGCTCGTAGTCCTTGAATTTGTGGTAGCCGGGTGCCTGCAGATTTGGGATATGCGTGTATGAAAATGGATCAAAATGTATTAGAGCTTAATTATCTGCCGCTTAATCCACACGGGGTCACGGGCCAGCCGGGGCCCACCCAAAGGGCAGGAACAACCGTAGACGGGGGGCGCCAATCCATCAGGCGCAGGGCACACAGTCACTCACTAGGGGCCACTTTAAAGACACCAATTAAAATAACACGCGTGGACTGTGGGAGGAAACCGGAGTAAACCCATGCAGACATGGGAAGGACATGCAGAACATTCCTGGTCTCGCTAAATCCCCAGGATCCATATCGGGTTTAAATACTGGGAAAACAAATACTGGGAAAACCAAGGAACATTTATTAACAAAAGACACATAAATCAGGCATTTAAACGATAGGTAAAAAGTCCATACACAAGATCGGTGGGGCATCGAGCCCGGAGTCCAGAGTCCCGTGGTAGAGCCGAGGGGCCCACTCCACAGCTGTCCAGGGGCTGAGAGTCCCCAAAGAGAGCTGGGGTCCGTTGCTTTGAGGTCCAGGGCGACAGGGGAACAAGCTGGAGCGAAGCGGGTCAGAGGGTCCAGAGCGGCTTCGTGCCGGGGGCCAGCAACAGCGCCTGTGGGAGCCGGGGTACCGCGTACGAGCCCGTAAAAAGGAAAAGAAAAAGAAAACTAAACGCAGCCTGAACAGGAAAAAGTAAAAGGACAAAAGGGGGGGAGGGATAAAGGGCGGCTTTAGTAATGTGTATAGCAGTGTTTATTTGTGGAGCAGCTCTGGTGAAGGACGTTAAGGTCGCACTGAGCATTCTAACGATGCATCCTCACAGCGTTTCCTGTGCTTCACAGTGGTGAGAGTGGTGCCGGGAAAACGGTGGCAGCCAAATATATTATGAGCTACATCTCGAGGGTATCGGGAGGAGGGCCAAAAGTACAGGTGAGTCCGACTCATGACATTTTGTAACCCGCTTACGGACAGTATTTTAAACAGGGACAAGGATAAAATATAATAAAATACTAATAAAACTGAGCCATAATGGAATTAGACACCTGGTCAAATTCCATTGTGGGATCTAAATTAAAAGAACCCTAGTTTGGAGGCACCCCAGGTCTTCATGTGCAACCAGAGACCCAAATAATGTTATTAAATATTTATCATTTTACTTTTTGTATATATTACTTTATTATATTCTGTAGTTGTATATTCTTTGTTGTTGTAGTCTTTATAATATAGTATTCTGTATTTAATTTGCCATGGTCTATATTGTATTGTATTCTATTTGTTTTATTTTGTTTATTAAATTCTGAATTACTTTTCTATTTAGCGTCTGTGAAGTCAAAATGTGTTACTTTTTAGTCATTTAGTTTGTATTTCTTTCGTAGAAAATCTAGGCCGCCCAAGGACGTGAAGTCTTTGTCCTCCCGAGGTTCTTTTTTTTTAAAATAAAATTTAGGATATCGTATATATTTTTTTTTTGTCACAAAACTCAGGAGTTCATGGAGTTCACCCCAGAAACGGTGCCACACAACGTCTGTGCAAACGACATGCCTCACTATTGGCATGCTGATTAAAAAGGCATGTGCTCCTGTCTGATACACGTGCAGTTACTGCTAATAATGTGATCCAGGCGACCGCTCGGTGTGTGTGCGTCTGTGTTCAAACGTGTCCCGCGACGACACCGGGCGTATGGCTGACAGAATATTTCTCTCTCCTTTTTTTTCCCTCAACAGCACGTCAAAGACATCATTCTGCAGTCCAACCCTCTCCTGGAAGCGTTTGGAAACGCCAAAACTCTGCGGAACAACAACTCGAGCCGATTCGTAAGCTCTCGCGTTGGCTTTATCGGGGAAAGAAAAGACTCCTAAGTCCGTGTGGTTTACCGAATCTAAGCTGAGAGGCTCTCGGAACAATTCGAGGACCAAAGAAAACAGGACAAGCTTCCAGTGAAAATAGAGAGAGACAAAGTCAGATCAAAGGAAAAGCCAATTCGGGTTATGACCAGCTCCTTATTTTCTGGCATGATGAATATGATGCAGGGCCAGGTAAAGCTGCGCCTGGAACTAGATATGAGAAGGGGGACAGGGTAACTTTAAGGCTGCGCAGCCAGAGCTCGAGGTGATGTATGAGCTGTTGCAAATGCTGAGTTAGCAGTGTTGCTATGGGTCACACGCCGTAGACCATCTTTCAAACCTCCCAAATGTTTGAGAGATGCTGTTGGAGAGACAGTTGTCTGGTGTGGGGCTTTGTCCAAAAGGACCCAGGACCTGATAATATAAAGATTAGACCGAGATCTTGTACCTTAAGGACAGGGGCATGTGAGTTACAGGGTTCCACCTTGCTATGCGGCTCCAGAGGCCCATTTGGGGATGGGAAAGGGGTCTGTTTGTGGCCCTAAAGGGGGGCAAATGGTCTGCAGCAATACTCAGGTAGCCTGTAGGATTCAAAACATGAGTAATTGGTTTTAGATGGTCGATTGTATGCAAAGAAATCAGTCCCCATTCCAACATGGCGGCTAGAGTACAAAGTGCGGAAGACCACGTCAGCCGCCTCTTTAAAAACGTCTTAAGCGTGCAGCGCAAAATTTTTTGTTGCATATTCGCAAAATCTGTAGGGTGCATAAGAGGGCTGTGTGTCAGCGCACCCAAAACGACTCCGAAAAATGATTGCATTTACGTAATAGGTCCATTAAGCTTAAAAGCATGTCTTCTCCACCACAAACAGGATTGTCGGGATAATATACCAATAACGTTTTAGCACCGGGTGAGTGTGGGCCAACAGGGGAGTGCTATTTCGTGCCATAGGGAGGGGGCGCGATCATGTTCCGGCACGGAATCGCAGACTTGACAATGAACTACAGTGAACTAAGTGTTTGCACGTGAACGAGTGTGTGAGCCTGTGTGTGATTAACTCCCGTTGCAGGGAAAATACTTTGAGATTCAGTTCAGCTCTGGCGGTGAACCCGACGGTGGGAAAATCTCCAACTTCCTGCTGGAAAAGTCACGTGTGGTCATGAGGAACCCAGGAGAGAGAAGCTTCCACATCTTCTACCAGGTGAGCGCCAGGGCCTGGAGTTCTCGTGTTGGCTTCGTCCCTCACATCCTGGCCTTTCTGCTCGTCCGCACGCTGAAGGAAAAAGAATAAGCTGTGCTGAAATCCCGAAAGGAAAATGTTAGCCGTCTTCTGTTTACTGCATGAGCTCCTTGGACATGCAACAAGACTATCTAGGGCCTGCCATAATAAATCTTAATCTAGAACTAGAGAGGAAGCAATCAGACCGATCTAACTGCGGCGTTACACTGTAATGAAAACGCAGTGCAGCTTGTTGTTCTTCGCTCAATGGTGCATTTTAATGGTGCAGTTAATCGAGGGAGCCACGGCAGACCAGAGGAGCAGTCTAGGCATCACCAACCTGGATTACTATTCCTACCTCAACCAGTCAGGATCATACAAGGTGGATGACATCAACGACAAGAGCGATTTCCAGGAAACTCTGGTAAGTGAGGCTTAATCTCATGTTATTTTCCATCCTTAGTTGAGTTGCCCCTATATCATAGTAGTTCTAATAAAAATCTAATAGAGTTTTATCACCCTATATAATACCCCACTACCCATATACCTGCTATAAGAAATGGCAGAAACGAATGAAAAACAGTCAGACTGCTATAATACAGCAAGACGACTGAATATTTGGAGCGACTTACATATTAGCGGTGCACATTTTCTCAAGTAAGTCAACTTCCATGCAAACACAGTGGCACAATCATGGTAAAATCATGCACTGACAACGTGAACTAATGACAGTCAGACAGATAAATAGCGGAATTACGTCTTAAACCCACTCCATGTCTACAAACTAATGGTAAAAATTAGGGTGAAGCCAGTTTTACCCCTGCCGGTCCAACAGTCCTGTAGGTTCATTGTAGGAGTTTAAAATCTGGGCTGAATTACAGTACCGTGTCTAAACGTGCATTAGGTCACCTTTCGAACAGATATAAAACGGCCGTTGTTTTAGCAGTGGTATAATAATAACCAATCTGTAACTATTTCTCTGGTATTTTATTAGGGGAAAATGTAGGAAATGTATAGGCAGGATTTAAAACTTTAAAGAAAAATACTGCTTCTATAGGCTACAGAGGCGAGCATGTAATGTGACCTCTCTAAAGTTGACCCTTCTGCAGTCAGGAAGCTCGATCTTTTCAAAGGGGCATCAATCTAGACACCTCCTTTTCTGAAGAAGAGCGGGGTGAAAAGGCAAAGAAATGCTTAAGCTCGTTCAGTTTGGAGCATAGACCAGTGAAAATTGTTTGTCAGAGGGATGGATCCAGGTCAGATATTAGTATTTTGTCCTAACCAGCAAATAGTTCTAGGTCACATTTGTGGGAAGTCGAACGGGAAGGCCGTTTATTTGTAATTTAACTGCTGATCATTTTCTGATCATTTATTTGGAGTCCGTTAGAAGTTTAATTAGGAGTCCACTTGCTTAATGTGTCTGGAAATCATAAAATTAGCATTTTAAGGTTTTTTTTTTTTTTCTGTTGACCAGGTGCTGCTCAAACTGAGCGCCTCACGGGATCTGACGGAAACGCGGCAGTTTAACTGTTTTGCCATTGTTGACCCCCTGCGTTTCTCGTCCCAGACTGACTGAGATGAATGTCAGACAGTGAACCGAGCATGTAGATACAGTTTAAACAGCGTGCACGGGGTTAAAAACCTTTACCAAAAGAACCGTTTGCCCAAAAGTACCGTTCTAATCATACTGTTACTGCTAACTGTTGTGTCGTCTAAATTTAAACGGAATATATCAGAACTAAATGGGCCTTTGTAGTTTTGTACTTCTAACCAGATATCTGTGCCACAATCCCTAAAAGGCATGGAAAAGAACTGCCCAAGGCGGAGCTAAGAAGGAAAACAAAAAAAACTCGGGAGGAACCAAGATTCGGTCATGAAGTCATGAGTCATGCGTTGTTGGTCATTAAATGAGAGATCAGCCGTTATGTAAGAGAATTTCAATTTGTTCAGATGATGAGATAATGTCTAACAATAGTAAAGCAAAGCAAAGCATCCTGTTTTACCCTCATTTGTCCTTCAGCACCTACCCCGCCCTGATAAAGCTCGTTTGAGAGACACAGAACCACCAGCAACCTTTTGATTGCATACTAAAACTCTTTACACACACACACAACATTCACGGTACTTAATGTGACGTTTATGATACACATTAGTGTACTTCTATACAACATGTTTTAGATCAAATCGATATGGGATGCTGTGGTGTGCCAGTAGTGACTAAACAACCCACCCGCTGTCGTTTTGCACCGGGACATTTGTGAAATCGGGCACCAGGGTGCAGTCAGACCCCCCGCCGGTCCAGCGCAGATCAGTTACTATTTGGGTTGTGGCTCATCCTTAGAGTGAATCAGATACAGCAGTGCTGCTGGAGTTTGAAAACAGTGTCCACAGAATCCACATCTCATTCTCAATCACACTACATGATCTTATTTAACTTTATTACAATTGCAACACTGCACACAATTGTTAAATTATTTATATTTATATATACTCCATGTTTCGGGGGAAATGATAGCTGCAGAAACGTGACCTCGTTGTTTCCATTTATGTTATTTAGCAGACGCCCTTATCCAGGGAGACTTACAATTCATGCACTCTTACGTACAATTCAGGCATTTGTGGGTTAAGGGCCTTGCTCAGGGACCCAGCTGTATCAGAGGTGGGATTTGAACCCGGGACCTTCTGGTCCACAGTCCAGTACCTTGACCGCTGGGCCGCCGCAGTCCCACTTTGACCTTTTCTTGCAGTCAGTTTCTGTTGTAAACCTTTTTTAAACTCTTTGTACACACCTGCTTTTTGTTTACCGCTAATCCACAGCAGGAGTAATTAAAGGACACGGCTTAGGAAACGGTCATGAATGAACCCACATTGCAGTATGGAGAATCTCTCTTTTACTCCCTTCTCCTCTCTCGCTAGCACGCCATGGAGGTTATTGGCATCTCGGGTCAGGACCGCACCATGGTGCTCCAGATCGTGGCTGGAGTGCTTCATCTGGGCAACATCAGCTTTAAAGAAGCAGGGAACTACGCGGCAGTGGAGAGCGAAGAGTGTGAGTTAGCTTGTGTCGCCGTCAGGACCGCGAGTCCTCATTCGCTGTTGTCTGCCGGCTCCCGGGAACTTCTTTTTGCTGACTTTGTTAGGGCAGGCTGGGTCGCACTGCATTTCCTCAGACAATTCAGTTTCGTTTAAGAGTGAATTACATCACCCACTAAAAATTATATAGAGAAATGTTCCAGATCAGTCACGTCAAAAAAAGCTTCTTTTTTTGTTCCACGACCCACTCCTGCAATCGTGCTGTAATAGATCAGACTTTCCTAGATCCCTGTTCTGTAAATACGACAAGGTGTCCACTCGTACCTAATCGAAAACACGTGACTTTGAAACCTTAAAATGATCCGCAAATGCTAGAGGTTTACATACTTCATGCATTCATATCATTTGGATCGTTTTCCTCAGCAAAATAAATGGTGATGGTTCATTTGTCATCTCATTTGTGTAGTCTGATTCATTTAACTACTTTAAAGGCTGATCGGTGATGTTTTAGATCGTATTCTGCGGTATTGTTATAAATGCACTCATTAATCTGATAACGACATCAAAACGGGTAATCAGATATCGGGGAAACCTGCAGGTTTCCGTGGCTCAATAGCCTGCTTTTCTTTTTTAAATAAAATATACTGTGTGTTACTGTGTGTTAGTCTCCCCAAAAGTGTTTGGAAGCCATGTCGAGGGAGTTAATTCCAGGGTTGCCAGATCCCACAAGAGAAACGAGCAACCAAGTCTGCAGAAACAAACCCAAATGAAGCGATTTGGCTCGAAAAAAAAAAAAGTATACAAGTAAACAAAACAATCCCACAACAGTAGACTGGGAGGGTTTTGAGGACAGCTGTAGGCTCAACACCGTTACATTTGCGTGCATGCGCAGACTGAGAAAACCGATTACTGAACTAAACTTTGTCACGAGTTTTGTTCATCTGATTTCTAGGCTTTAGTCTGGTCTAAGAAATCAGAAATGCTGTTTACAGGGCCACTAGAATAATTAAATAACAGCAGAAATGCAATTAAGAACAAGTTATTATGTGCACGCAAACACACTAAGTGTAAGGCTCAGTGGGAAACTTTTTTTCCCCTAAAGGACATTTTTAAGTAGGCTACTGCGGAAATAGTTTTTGTGCCTCAGTTTTGTCCGTTTAAAACCCTCATTCAGCTCATAAAACTCACATTCTCATAATAGGCTGTGAAAGCAGATCCAAGCGAGAGCTGACTTTCCTTGGAAATATTGTTTGTTTACCTTGTCACAATCACATTTTTTCCCCCTGCTTAGTCCTGGCCTTTCCCACTTTCCTGCTGGGAATCAACCAGGAGCGACTGAAGGAGAAACTCACCAGTCGTAAGATCGACGGCAGGTGGGGAGGCAAGTCGGAGTCCATAGACGTGACGCTTAACGTGGAGCAGGCGTGTTTCACACGGGACGCTCTGTCCAAAGCCCTGCATGCTCGCGTATTCGACTACCTGGTGGAGGTAAGCCTCGCAGTCCGACGTTTCTAATATTCATGTACGGATTAGTGTTACTCACCAAGTAATGCCATTCCTATTTTATTTTTCAGTCGATCAATAAAGCCATGGTGAAGGACCATCAGGAGGAGAACATTGGGGTTCTGGATATTTACGGATTTGAGATTTTCCAGGTTAGCTTTTCCGTCTCCTTTATTATATGTTGCATGTTCCACCTATTTCTTTGGCAGAAAATAGTGCCTTATATGTTAAGTAGAATATTAGGAATAGTAAATAAAGGACCGTTTTGGACACAGCCCATTATTATTGTAATATGTGACCCGCATAGTCAAGCAGCGAAATTGCTAGATACAGTTTTCTGAGGACAGGACCACAGTCTGGACTTGACAGCGGTTCTAGGAACCGAAACAGAACTCCGTAATCGACAGGTTTCACCTTGGGGCGGAGATGTTGACTGACAACATTAAACCCAGCTCTCGGTTCACTGGTTATCTCATGTGCCAGGCATGTTGTCAAGCGTAGGTGATTTTATATAACGGAATCTGCTGTCCCATAGTAATGAGCAAAGCCATTTCCAAATCTGTTTACTTTTTCTGGTCCCTACAGGCAAACCGTCCCTTAAATGTCATGTGAAATTAAGAGAATAATAATGATTATGGGGGATTAAATATTTGACCCTTATTGCACGTCGCTTAACATGGTCAAACCAGTAAAAACAATGTGATTTATAGCATTAAGGAAGTTAATATTCTATTATTACCATGGATTGGGTAAAACTACTCAAATTGTTTGAGGGAATGGAAAGTTCCAAGTGCGCTGGACTCGCAGGACCACAACAATGTACCTGACAGGTTTCACCTTTCCAGAGGTCGGGTACGGACCAGAGTGGCTCAGAAGGTGGAGTCACCCTGGCTCACACCTCTAAATACGAGCCTTTGAGTCGCCGGCAACGCATAAATCCAGTGGAATGCCGACTGACGGGTTTGAAAGTTATGTTTACACTGTACGTTCGCAGATGGGTCGCTGCGATTAGGTTCCCATGTCTCCAGAGGGTGGGGCTGTGG
Source organism: Parotocinclus haroldoi (assembly GCA_034779995.1). Lineage (NCBI taxonomy): Eukaryota > Metazoa > Chordata > Actinopteri > Siluriformes > Loricariidae > Parotocinclus > Parotocinclus haroldoi. The sequence continues at coordinate 23,056 of JAUZST010021053.1, forward strand.
TATGCGCAAGAGACCCGGGGTTCCCCCATGTTACGATTAGCGGTTTACTATTTGGGAATCTGGCAACCAGTGGTTTGTAATTTGCTTGATCATAGTTAATCATAGATTCTAGTATTTTTGATGAGGGTCAAGATCATAGAAATGATCTAAACACGGCTTGCAAAGGAAAACATTCATTTGGTTTGTGTGTGTGTGTTTGTTTGTTTGTTTGTTTTTTTGTGGTTGCAGAAAAACGGCTTCGAGCAATTCTGTATCAACTTTGTGAATGAGAAGCTGCAGCAGATCTTTATTGAACTTACACTGAAAGCAGAACAGGTAGCATTTCGATGTTCCCAGATCTTCCCCGAGCTCAGACTCGTATTTGCGTAGTTTTCGCATTCTCTCCATATCTGTCTGGGTTTACTCCTCCCACGTTCCAAAAACCTGCATTCGGTTAGTTGGTTACTCTAAAGTGGGACTGTAGTGGCTTAGCGGTTAAGGTACTGGACTGTGGATCAGAAAATCCAGGGTTCAAATCCCACCTCTGCCAAGCTGCCTCTGTTGTGGTAGCCTAGCGGTTAAGGTACTGGACTCTGGACCTGATGGTCCTGGTTTCAAAACCCACCTCTGCCAAGCTGCACTCTGTTGGCTGTTTGAGTAAGGCCCCTCTCACGCAATTGCTTGGATTTTAAGTTCGTATCAGTTGATAAGATAAATGACTAAATTGAAAACGTTAATGGAAATAATTTCCTATAATTTCCAACACGTCAGACCAGTATTGATACAGCCTTTTTCCTGCTGTGAATAGCCATAGATGCCGATATGTTCAATAAATAAACCATGAAGGTACCGTATGTTTTATATTAAAGCTTCCTAACTTTCTCCTCCCCCGTTTTTAGGAAGAGTATGTACAGGAGGGAATCCGATGGACTCCCATTGATTACTTTAACAACAAGATAGTCTGCGACCTCATTGAGAGTAAAGTAAGTACCTGGAGGACAAATCTTTTTTTTTTTAATGGCTTCTGACAGCATTTCAGAGCTAGTGTGCCAGGTTTCCGAGGCCTGCCAATCTGTTACCTTCCAACATGGCTGGTGCGTGGAGACGTTTACTCATGAGCTCGATTATACGGGTAGAAACAGTAATCTGTAATCATGGTCTATGTTTAAGGACAAGCTCTTGTCCAAGGCTATTAATGATGTCAGTGTTGGCGTCAGACTGTGAAAAATAAACAAAGTGCGTTTTAAATAGCAGCTGATTATGTGCTTGAAGCTCTGCCCTGACCCTGGTTTGTATTATTTATTTAAAAAAACATTGTCATACGGCTCAGCCATAGGCTCTTCCACGCCATTGACATTATAGTCATGTACAGTACGGTTCAAAAGTCTCAGGCCACTATGCGGTCCTAATGTTCACCACTTCACCCACTGATCTTCATTCAGATCTTTGTGAGCTTTAGATTACCTTAGCTTTTTTAATCGTCTCCAGAATCCTCCGGGCATCATGAGCATCCTGGATGATGTGTGTGCTACAATGCATGCCAAAGGCGAAGGGGCGGACCAGACAATGCTGCAGAAACTGCGCATGCAGATCAACAACCACGAGCACTTCAACAGCTGGAACCAGGGCTTCATTATCCACCACTATGCTGGCAAGGTCAGATTACGGATGACTTGATCTCTCTTTGGTGAGATCTGTTTTCACAGGACGTATCATGAGCTACGTTACTCAGGAAAGCTTTCTGAAGCCGCGTCCAGATCGTAAGGAAGATGGCGCGTGTGTATGTGTCGGTGGGACCCTCACATATCCCGTGTTTAATGAGGCGTGTTGGGAGGATGGGAGGGATGGGGTCAGTCAGGGCTCCGGGACAACTTCCCTCAGACTCATTCGAATTGTCAGAAGTGCATCGGAGGCAGCCAATGCACCGAATGACCCTAAACAAACCTCCTCGGCCAAAATGAAGTGTGTAACTGTGCCCAGGCACCAGTGCTCAGGGGCTCCCTTTTGCTCCGTTCGGTTTTGAAAGGAAAATGTGATACCCATTTCTTATCGCCCACGTAACGCTTGCAGGTATCCTACGATGCCGACGGCTTCTGTGAGCGCAACAGAGACGTCCTGTTCACGGATCTGATCGAGCTGATGCAGAGCAGTGAAATGTGAGTGACCCGGGGCATCTGCTAAATAATGAATGACTTCTCTTAATCTTCTCCACGCTCAAAAATATATATATAAATAAAAAAAAACAGGTACGGAGTCTCCCTAGACAAACGGTAACAGTAGGATGGATTGTGCCGGACACTGTGGTGATTAAATAAAGAGGTTGGAGCAGCAAGGGGTACAATGTATACTGCTCGTGGTGGTGCGGGGGTCATGGTGCTGCACTTTTGTCCAGAAGCCCCAGGTTATAAAGCCTGCTTTTTTCCAAAAGTTGCCAGTGTTAACCAAGGCTCTTTATCATCAGTTGCGTGTACCTCTTGCTCTAGATAAATGCTGCAGATGTAAAGAAACGATTTGGGATGGTCTCATATAATGTATATCATTTGACCCTGGTCATGTGGTTGTTCTGTTATTGTTATGCACCTACAAAAAGAACCTGCTGATTCATGTTATGCGCTACCCGTCGTAGATAACCTGACATTACGCCGTGACCTGCAATTAAAATTAAATAAGGCAAATAAAACAGGCTGACACACAGTTTGTCACGGGGTGAACAAAATAAACAGGTGTGCTGCAACGTGACGAGTTATTTCCACACTGGGTTCATGTCAAAATAACAACGTCTGTGACTTGTGGTCAGCTTCATCGTGGACGAATTCAAACGTGATGAACGTAAGATTTTTTTGGTCCACCTCATGTAATTCGTTAATAAACATCCGTTCTTGCATTTCAGGCCTGTAACGCAGTCCGGAAAAGTTGGGCCGGTAGAGCGTTCATCGCACTTTGGAGACATTGTGGCACAGAAAATGCTAAGCGATTAAGGCTTCCAGGTCCCATTCTGCCTGCAAACCGAACTTAAAATGTGCAACGGTATGGGGTGGTCAGTTCTCCAAACATTCTCGACTAGGGACAGGTCAGAACTGCAGGCCGATTCATCCGACCTCAATGGGCGTTTCCGTTGTGAGAAGGTCCATCAAGTAGTTCTTGATTAAGGTTTAAATAATACCTTACCTGTGAGATTCTATCAGCTGTAGAATAGCAGCTCTTTATGCAGTGTTTCTGAGGGATCAGAGATCGCTGGTCTTCATTATGATCTCTTGTTAACGTCACGTGTCACTGTTTAGTTTGTTTTAACCTCATTACTAGCTTTTAGTTGCCCCCTTCCTAACGTTCTTTCGAACGTGTTGAAGGCCTGAAATGCAGGAACTGGTGTTTGTTAATAAATAAAGCGATGTTGGCCAGATAAACAAGGAGCATCTTGGGTTTTCGTGCTGTCTGCAATGAAACAAAAGTCAAAGTAAACGTGAGGAATGCTGAGGCTTGTTTTATTTGCGTAGATTTTTGCTTGTAGAACGGCGAGAAAAGTAAAGGAGAGCTGAGCCATGGCGCAGATGCTTGACGCGTTTGCTAAAGTAAATAACGACAGCGCTCAGTGCCATAAATATCTTACCGAAATTGACAGGATGCATCCCATAAAGCGACGAGCATTGCTCCGTCTAGAGACTGGTTTGTAGTGCTTAGGGAACAGATTTTAGAAATATAGCCCCATTAGCTATTAGGTTTCTTTTTTAACATTGGTTGGTTCTGCTCATATTCTCAAAAAGTCCTCTTAAAGGGTTAACCTGGTCGCTGTTTAAACATACAGTTAATGCTAATATAATTTCAATTGTTAGTGAAACTCGTAAATTGATTGCTTTTTTTTTTTTGAGGCCACCCAAAATGACATTCAAAGCATGGGTAGCAGTGTGGAGTTGTCCCACACGTTTTTTTAAACATTTTTTAATACAACAGCCTACGATCTTCTAAATGGGCGCGTCCGCTAGATTTCGTAGCACGGCTGCGAGGTTCGAAATTCCAAGATGAACCCTTAAAATCCCAGTGTATTTTCACGGCGTCCGGTGAAGTTGAGGTCAAGGTTCCGTGCAAGTTCTCAGTCAAAGTTGGCAAATCGGTTCTCTCTAGACTTTTAACGGCCAGCGGGGTTGGTTAGGAAGTCCATGAACTGACTCGTTGGAAGAGGAAACCTACAAATATGTGACCAACAGTGTTATCGGAAACAATCCGTTCTGCCGCCGCCGTTTGCCTATAGCGAATTCTTTATATTCTTAATTTTAGCATTGTGTCAGAAGTGAGTCCTGCTAAAATAGCAGAGCTCAGTAATCAGGAGGAGTGCGCTCAAGGATTTGTCTTCTGCTTTTTCAGCAACACCCCGCCCTACAAGACACTGAATATACACAAACAAGACATTTTTTTTTACCAGTGAATGAGAAATATTTGTGAAATCTGCCTTGGGAAAAAAATGGGCAACACACCCAGAATTTCTGGGATGGTTGCAAGCGCGCGCTACATTCCGAACGGGACTTACCAGGAGTTACCATGCCTGGTTAAAGGTGTATTTTATAGGTCAAATGAAAATCATTGGACGTGAAAGGATAAAGCGTACTGAGATTTTGATAGACTGTCCCATTGTTCACTTTGACTTTTCGGACATACAGCCTTGTACTGTTCTTCTTGTTCAGCTACGGTAATGACGCAGACGAATGCCACAGCGGTATGAAATTCCTTTCATGAGGAAACCTTGATGGTGATTTGAGTCTGTCAGTGACAGTAAACCACAGCACCGCGTGTTGCCGCGGCTCGTCTGTCTGATTCTAGACTCGCAGTCTCTTACGCTTCGCATAATCATTTCTGTCTGTTTGTGGCTTTCCTCAACAGAGCTTTCATCCGGGCTTTGTTTCCAGAAAACCTTAACGCTGACAAAAAAGGGCGACCCACTACAGCAGGGAGTAAGATCAAGGTGCGTTGACGAATTAGGGGTGACGCTTATGGGAAAGGGAATACAAAGAGGTTTGTGTGCGTCTGTGTGTGTACATCAGTGTCTCCTGTGGTTTCTTCTTTATGTGTCTTACAAATGTGTTTTTGTCATTTTGTTACGGACGACTCCATGGATCCCATTTTTATTCCGCGGCATCTGTAGAGCATGCGCAGTACTCGAAGTGTCCTGTTCTGGGATTTTATTATGAGCCCTTACCTGGCACTCACACAGTCATCCATCTGATACTGTCCTTTACTGGACCATCGCTGAACCACCATTGACCAAATAGCGTTTACCTGATGGACCACTCTGCCGCCGGTCAGACTGGTCATTAGTCAGTGCTGGTGTGAGTGCAGCAGCATTGTTAGGTTTCATTTGATTAAAAAATTATTATACCAATTCCCCCGTTGACATTGAGGGCCGTAGGGCAGTGCCTTCGTAGATGCCATGGCCTCTGACCACAGCCTTTTCAAATGCACACAGTGGAGCTGTATGACGAACACGGATCAGCCCAGGACTGGAAATAATGCTGGCAGTTCCAGGTGCACAAGGGAGTCAAACCAGATGCTAAAAGCAAGGGTTCGCTTAGCTTAGCCGCTCACAGATATGGATATTTGATCAATCTGGTCGGGGAAATAATGAACAAAGTGTAATGCGAGTTCCCTTCGGTGACCTGTGTGAAAACGGAATGACGTTTGTGCTCCTGTTTCAGAGCAGTTTAGGAGCCAAGTTGAATTAATTAGTAAGATTATGCAATCAGAGCGGCTACGCTACAGATGCTGTAAGTAGCTTACGCTGTTAGCTGCACAGCATGTCATACGGTGTACTGTTAATTGTCAGTGCGTCTGCGTATTGCTAGCAATTCAGCAAAAAATTTCGCTCCTGTTATCAGGGGTGAACTTTTGGCATGCGAAGCAGCCGAGTGATCTAATTCTCCCCTCCCTCTCTTACCGAAATAGAAACAAGCCAACGATCTGGTGAGCACGCTCATGAAGTGCACGCCCCACTACATCCGCTGCATCAAACCCAACGAGACCAAGAAACCTAAAGACTGGGAGGAGAGCAGGTAGGCGTAAACATCTCGCAGTAAGAGCTCTGTAAAGCGATCTGAGCTTTACGTGGAAACAGCGGTCTGGTGGCGTGGCGTGACCTTGCATTTTCGTACTGTGGCTCGGCTAGTGTGAAAACAGACGTTAGGATTCAAACGAATCATTTCAGGAGGCCTGTTTATGTTTTCGTGGGCATGATCAGATTAGATAAAGCACTTGCGTACAGTCGCTGTAAGGTTTTGCTCTTGTGTTCTGCTGCTAGCCGGATGAGCCTTTCTGCCTGGCAACCGAGCCCTGATTGGTCAACCACACCTGATCAAGGTGGAAATTAGAGCGTGCTCTGATTAAAATTGTTACGCAGGGTCTCAGTGTGTCAGTCTCAGACTCCATGTGATGGGCAGAATAATTATGCACATGCTCTTTTTCAAAACGTTGCTTTTTTTTTGTCCACAAAAAACTGACTTAAACGAAAAAAAAAAAAAGTCCTTACAGATAGGCAGTCGCATTTGAAGAGTCACATTCAAATCAACCAATTCACAGGCTGGCTGGTACACTCCAGCTCAACTCAGACTCAAGTCTGAACTCAGACTTACAACCAAGAGACTCAAGGCTGGACTCAGACTAGCATCCTAAAGACTCTAGACCGGACTCAGCCTCTAGATGCTCGAGACACACTAGAGACTAGCCGTTCCCTTGCCAGCGCCAAGCAGGAGCAATCCTAGTCAGGGTCCAGAAGCCAGTCCATCTCTAGCCTAACACACCTTGTCTTCGGACTGTGTGAGGAACCCGGAGTACCCGAGATAAGCACCGAGTCCACACAGAAGCACCGACGACACAATGCGACTCATTAATATCTGTATCATACACCTAAACTCTTGTTCCTCTCTTATGTCAGAGTAAAGCACCAGGTGGAGTATCTCGGGCTTAAGGAGAATATCAGAGTACGACGCGCTGGCTATGCCTACAGGAGAATCTTCCGCAAGTTCTTGAACAGGTGACAAAAAATACTTCATATTACTGTGTTAAATCCTACTGCTGACCCAAAGTCCAGCCGTGCACATCTGTGCAAACGGTCAAGTGCATAGGCTTTGGCCTGAGACCAGAAATGAGAGTCATGTCTTTGGAAAGCGCTCCGGAAAGAGAAAGAGAGAGGGACAGAAAAATGGGAGAAAGCAAAAACAGTTTAACAATGTCTGAAGAAAGAGGAAATCTGTTTCATGCCTAAGGTATGCAGATCATAATAATAAGGAAAAGAGAGGGAGAAAGGACTAGACTGGAGAACCCAGCATATTTTGTACATTCTGTCCCGTTGGCACAGGCGTAGGAAATCAAGCAGCTTCGGCTTTACGAACATTTGTGGGAAAGAAATCACTGACTTTGAGCGTGGCACTGTAATAGAATGCCACCAGGAGAATATCACCTGCCTGGCCGTACACTGTGCCAGCTGTAATGGGTTTTTAGAGGGGGGGTAATGCTTAGTTCCAGTACAGGGAAATCTTAACGCTTCAGCATACCTGACAATTCTTCTAGCTTTTTTGAGAACAGTTTAGAGAAGGCCCTTTTCTGTCTCACCATGACTATGGAGTGTAAGATCCGTAGAGACATGGTTGGGTCAGTTCGGTGAGGAAGAACTTGACTGGCTCGCACATAGCTCTGACCTCATCCCGATAAAACACCTTTGGGACGAACTAGAACAGCGATGGTGAGCCTGGTCCTCTCGTCCAACATTAGCGTCTGATCTCACAAATCAGGGGGCACCCCGCGTTAATGCCTGTGCGTTTAGGATGGGATATCATAAACGTTCCTGAGAGTCTAATGTGTAGTGCAGGCTGTTTGTCCCAATACTTTTGAGCATTGGTTTTGTATGGCAGTCCTGTTCCCATGCAGCAGTTCAGTGTTTCTGCATTTGTTTAGATCTTAAACCCTGGTTAAATGTTCATTGAAATGAGTTCCCTCTTTGCAGCACTTAATCTGACGAGAAAAAGCTGCAGAAGTTTAGCGGCGAAAATTAAAATACCACATCAACCGATGCTCTTTTTTTTTTTTCTCCTGCTAACTGAACTCATGAACTAACCTGCCGACCTGAAGTAGATCACATGATCTCAGTTTCCTGTCTTTTATAGGCTGATAAATTCGAAATAGGTCAATTCTCTCTAGCTCCAAATACAGAGCTTGGATAGCTAGTGAATCCCCCAATCTTTCCAGAGCCTTTATTACAGGTGATGTAGTGTGGAACGTAGGATTACAGTGAGTCAAAGAGACAGTGTTTTGGATAACAGTGAACTCAGTGATGTATAGGACAAAGATGCATGTGTTTCTAAGCTCGGTTCATCTAGCTGTGTTGGAAAAGGAAACAGTTGTAAACTGTCTGGATGGAATAGACCGTTTTAAAGCATAGCACTGACTCAGGCGATTACTGGAACATTTCTGTGATTTTTAAATCAAATACATTGGACAGTCCTGACGTAAAAGAGTGTAGCCAAATGTTAGGTATGCACAATTAAGCCCTAAAGTAGCCAGTGAATCACGATGTACTTTAGTTACGGACTAAAACTACATTGTTAATGATCCTAATAAGGGAGGTCTGCGGTTTTAAATGTGACTGTGTGCAAACTACGTACCTCAGCCCAAATTTCACTCGGAGCTCCAGTGTCATCCAAGCCATTGTGGCCCAGCGCGAGGGCCAAGCGGTGGCACCTTGGCAGTGCATTGACTGGAATGTCGGACCTGTAGCTCAGAACTTTCCCGAGGTGTCCCCCAAAATGACCCTAAAATGAATTGGATTTTGGGGCTGAGGCCTTAAAAAGTGTTGATTCCTACCAGCTCAAATCAGTCCGTTCGTTCGCCTCTGACCCCTGGAATCAACCAGGCGCTTTCACTGCTGCTGCTTTATCATTGCAGTGCTTATTTATTTCTGGCCATTTTCTGTAAACCCTACAGATGAACGGGAACCATGCCACGTTCAAAGTCACTTAAACCGTCCCCGTTCTCAAGCGGGTTTTAAGCATGTGTCACGTTACGACTCGCAACTCGAAAACCTCTCTGCTGAATATTCGAACCTTCTGGTGTTACGATAGGGTCTCCCGGAGATCTCGCCAAATCCCCAGGATCCCTATCGGGTGTTTAGACCGGAGCCCATAATACAGAATCCACAGACAGACAACAAATACGGGAATAACCAAGGAACATTTATTTAACAAAAAACACGTATAGCAGGCATATAAACTATAAATAAAAACTTAGTCCCCACACGAGTCCGGTAAGGGCTTTGAGCCCGGAGTCCAGAGTCCCGTGGTGGGGGCCAGGGGC
>JAUZST010021064.1:0-97036 GCA_034779995.1 Parotocinclus haroldoi
TGTGTGTGTGTGTGTGTGTGTGTGTGTGTGTGTGTGTGTGTGTGTGTGTGTGTGTGTGTGTGTGTGTGTGCAAATGCATGAAAGGGAAAGATAGAGAGCTGTCTGGTGGTGCCACCGAGGTGCGACTCGTCCTCTTTTTAACAACCTGCAGGATTACTGACACGAGGACTGGTGATGTGCAGATGAAAGGAAACGGTGATGTGCAGTGTAACTAAGGATGAGAAAGAGTAGAGGGAGAGGATATTGATGGGGACAGAAGCACCGAGGTAGCCAAGGAACCAGATTTTAGCAGGTGGAGAAAGAGCACCATTGAAAATGGCAAGCCACTATATAGAAAACGTGACATTTCAGAAAAGCGCGGTTCAGGCCAGAGTTCACGCAGGCAATTAAATGTGTTTTTGGATTCTATTTCTGATTACAATGGCAAAAATGTTGGTTTTAATTAGCCTCGTATACCATGTCGTCCATCATTGCCTTCACTAAATGGCATCGCGCTTGCTTTTACTTTAATATAATATAGAATCTGATGATAAGCAGTGCGCAGACTCATCAGCATTTCAATAACCTTTATCTCGCACTCCTCCCTGCTCATGTGCTCTTATCTCCTCTCTCGCTGGACGACTAAGCAATGAAAGTCTAGCAAGGCAGAAACAAATGAATGCTTTTCGCTGGTGCCAAGAATCTGGCATTATGCGATTGCTCCTGATGATGCATGGAGCTGAGCTTGTTGTATTTATTACATTTATTCTCCTGCATTTTTAGTGAACCCCTTTCGACTACAACCATAGCTTATGTTATTCAACAACAATTTCCCTTAACATATAATGGAAGCTTTGTGGAATGATGTCGATATACGAGTGGATACGCATTTCCTCGCTTTAACAACAGCACCGGTGTCGTCACAGTTTTTAGCTTCTAAAATATCTAATTTATCACAGTGCTCAGATGCTAGTTTGGTAGCACTTTGCATACCTCCCTACGTTGTGATGGACTGGGACCCTGTTCATTTTGCATGCTCATCTGCACCCTGGGAATTTAGAAATAGGCTTTAGATGCTCTGTGATTTTGTCTAGGATAAGGGAGTTCAAAACGTGAAAAAACTGTGAGACTTTGATACACCAGTTGATGTAAAGCATGTTTTTGGAATTTAGAGGAAACCAGAGAAAACCCTTGCAGAGGTGGGGAGAACATGGACACTCCACAAAGAATAGTGGCCATGCTGGGACTTGAACCTGGATCTCTTGAGCTGTGAGGTACAGCACTTTCCACTATGCCACTATTAATGACAGAGGTAGAATCACCCTGTCAGCTGTATAGGATACTGGAAAAAATGGGAGATGGATAAGTCAAGCATCATGAGTTATCCTGTGCAGATTCATCCTGACCATAAAAGATCACCATTTAGTACTTAAAAGAAGCACTTGAGTTGTAGTGATCCTATGGCCCTCATCCTTGATTTTTTTTCTGGAATTGCTTAGGAATGGGAGAATGTCTCCAAACTGTATGACGGGGAAATTTAGTGGGGGCAAAAAAAATTGAGTAAACGTTTTTTCAGAACAGGAAATCTGTGGGAATTGTTCATATAATGCAGAAGGATTTCATAAATATGAGGTTGAAAAATGCTGAACTATTTTTGAACGCTGATATGAAATTTTGACCAGCAGGGAGGATTGTTTGGTGGTTTGTGGGAGAAACTCTCGGTCAGCTTCAAACTGAGACTCCTACAAGAAGCTCCCCTGCAGCGGGGGAAATTTCCTTGGCAAAGCTGATGTGTCCCAGTAAAGAACCCTGATCTGCTCTTTGTTTAGCTACAGGCTGCCCCATTCATTGACAGGGAGATGCATCGAGGCGAGCAGACAAAGGGCATGGAGGGCATGACTCTCGCCTTAGACGGGTTGAGGATAACAGATACACAAAAGCTGCTTCTTTAATGGGACCATGCAGGAGATCTTCATCCCTGTTGACAAGTCGGCAAGTCTAAGGTTATTCTCTAAAATAGTTTTTTAAAAAAAACCCAAATGGTATAGGAACCAAAATTGGCCTATTGATATCTTTTTTGTAAACTATACTGCTTGCAAAAAAATCAGTAAAATATATCCCCTCATTTTTGTGAACAGTGCGTTAATATTAAGGAATATTCAGTTTGGAAGCACAGCCACATTGTATAAATTATTACAATTAAAATGCAACCTTTAGTTTGCTATAAATAATGGCAATTCTCATTTTCTTTGATATGCTACATGACCACCTTTCCATTGGAAAGACTTGGCCTTGAACCAATATGGCGACCTTAAGATCATGCCCATGTTCTGGACATAGCCTAAAAGATGCCCCCCTCACCCGTTACTTGCTGGGATATTCACATATGTCATTTCCCTTTTTGCATTCGTTTCTAAAAAAGAAGGCTGTCCTGAGACTCGCCTTGTATAAACGATTCAAAATAAATAAAGAAATCTACTAATGCACAGAATACAACAAGCATAAGCCATAAATTAATTTAACGAGCAACAAAACTAAATTAAAGCTCCCTAGGCAAAACTTTACGAGCTCAGCTTAATGGGTAGTCTCTTGTGCAGTTAACGCTACGGTAACCAGACCAGAGGCACCAATAGAGCAGAGCAGCATGGGAAATAAGAACTTGATTCCTCTTGTGTTTTTTATGCCACCCAGATGGGGAGGTTTAAGCTTGGAGAACATGTCAAATCGTCCTCCTGTACTAATCGCTATGCAAGTGTAAACAAAAAACTGTGTAAACAATGTTCAGCCTGTTGGAAGTCCAAAAGAGCATAACTGTCTCTGCTACTGGCTGTGATGAATGCTGGTCGTGTCTTCTTACCCCAGGTTCGACCGAAAAGCGACAGAGTGATGCAACACAGAGCTGTAACTCAGGCAACATCAACAACTGACTCAAAGACAGAGTGACGAGTAACAAATGCTGAATTCTTGTGATTGACCCGATTAGCATATATCGTTACCTCTACCCTCCCCACTTCAGCTCCTTCAGCTGTGTTAGACACGTTCACCAAAAAGTCACAACTGCTGTTCTAAAACTTCTCTGAAGCATTGTGCAGCTTTTCAATGGCATCATAAGCAACAGTAACAAACTGAAAAGTTATGGTAGGTTGTACGATTTCACAGGAATGATTCTGTTTAAAAATGCATAATGTGAAGAAGGACAATTTTTGGATGGAAGCAGTAAGTTACAGCTGTTTTCTTTATAATAATATAAGCCACTTTTGACCCAACAGTTGTAATGACTTATTTGGGAGGAAATGCCTCTTGAGCTCCAAGGCCTTTTTTTAGTTTGCATTCGAACCGAAAGTAGGAATGCAGTGTGTAAAGCCTAACTGTAAGCCTAACTGCAAAGTCAGACCATTTCTTAGTGTTTTCTTCCTTTTTCTTCCCTGATTTTAGTTTGAAGATCTGTTGTTTAGACTATGGGTGTAGTCTGATATATTACTGGTATAGTCTGATGTATTACTGGTATAGTCTGATGTATTACTGGTATAGTCTGATATATTACTGGTGTAGTCTGATATATTACTGGTGTAGTCTAGTGCGTTACTGGTGTAGTCTAGTGCGTTACTGGTGTAGTCTAGTGCGTTACTGGTATAATGTAATATATCACTGGTGTAGTTTGATATATTACTGGTGTAGTGTAATCTATTACTGATGTAGTCTGTTATGGTACTGGTGTAGTCTAATATATTACTGGTGTAGTTAGTATGTTACTGGTGTAGTCTAGTGTGTATATATACAAAATACACTTGTATACAGTGGACCAATCACTATATACTTTTGGGGTTCCTACCTTGATATAGGAGCAAAAAGTCAAAAATGTGTGAAAGCAAATGTGTGTGAATGTGTGAAATTGTGTATGAAAAACATAGAAAAATTTCAAACCCAGTAAAGATTTTCTTTTTTTTTTTTTTTTTTACAGCTGTACTACTTTCTTACAAGTGTAGAAACTCACAAGCAACAATAATAAGTACTCAACACACCCACATTAAACACACTTACATGAAACAAATTATCACTCTGTAATGTGGATGCAGTGTCGTTGCTCCGTGCTGCTAGAGTCCTACTTTAGCTCCTTCTGTGGTTATTTTATTGAAAACCGAAACAAAATCATAAATACTGTTTCAACAAAGGTCATCTGCACAAAAGGTTTGTGCTGTCCAGCAAACACACTGGTCTAACCATTCAGGTTGGGTGATATACAATTTGAAGTGGCCTTGGCTGGCTTTGAGTTTTTAATGAAGCACACGTTAGGACCAATCAGGATGGTATCTGTCCTGTGGAAGATTAAACTGGGCAGAAGTAGTTCAATCTTATGCGAACGCTTCATTCTGGGAACTGAAATGCTTTTCCATAAGCCGTCAGCTCAGATTGCTGGAGCAGTAGCTAAGCTGGGCTATGTAAACTAAAGGAATTACTGTGTACTTTTTTTGAAGGCCCTCTTGGCAAAGGATCACTTTCATTGTAAAGCCTCCTGTCTGCTTTATACAACATGCCTTCAGAGATCTGAAAACAAACTCGTGGCATGTGGACGTGCAGACATAAACCTCCGGGACATCTTAATCTTACCCGAAATGCATTCTGACACCCACTCAGAGACTCGACCTGCACAGCGTTCATAAATCAAGGAGCGTGCCAGTCCCAACACTCCACTTGTTCTGAGATATTTCTTCTTATTGAATGGTCTGGGACACAGCTTTAGTCTCAGCGAACGACTACAAACATGTGTCCATGCAACTTGAAAAGAACGACTGTGCGGTGCTATGAAAATGCCTCAGCCTGCTCACACTGATGTATTATCCGATTTAGTTTATGATGAAAAGACACCCTTGTGTTTGTTATTAACAGACCGTTAAAATCCTTATCTGGTCATGGTAGAGGGTCAGGACTGTGCAATGGTGTGAGGTTTCCAGCGTGGAGGTACGTGGAGGAGGGCAGCAGGATGAATAGAGGGTCTGGTAAAATGAGTGAAATATCAGACCAGTCACAATCCTCCTGTCATCTTAATATAAGAAAATGTGATGTCATCAAACTACAGCCGAACAGTTTAACCAAGTGATCTTGCTACTGCACTCATTCCCATCATTTTTAATTAGGGTCCATTTAAAAAAAAAAAAAAGTAGATGATGTTTATATTTAAAAATGCTAAGGAAAGTCTAAATGGAAAGTTTTGTTTAAAAAGCCCAGTACAGTTAGTCCTCAATTTTTGATGGAGATATTGTGTGTTCTGACAATGTAGTGTGGCTTCCTGGCCCATGGGGTGTGTTGTGTGTTCTCAGGTACAATATTAAAGTAACAAAAAACAGATCTAAAACTACATTTAAAAAAATGAAAATATGGAAAAGTCACTGCTCGTGGTTTGCAGGATCCCTGTAGTTTGTCCTGTGCTTAGTTAAATGTGGGACTAGAGTCACCAATAGGTTATCAACATCTGAAAGTACCTGTAAAAATTCTTGTCGTACAGTTTTCGTTCTTTAACAAGTCTGTGATTAAAAAAAACTAAATTCTGTGAGGGCATCAACGTCCCGTTTTGTTCGTCCAGACTGGCAGCCAAAAAACACAAACTAAACATGTATTAATTAAAACAACCTATAAAATCCAGTATGCCTAGTTCTGAGCCTAAAACTGGTCTGAATATTTTGCATTTTCACAGGCAGGTAAAAACAAAATATAGTTATGACTTTAGTATAGTATATTTTTCAGTTGTGAATGGAATACCTCACAGTTGGCTTGGGAACAATTGGGGATTCCTCAGGAGACATCTCTGGCAATAGACCGAGAAGTCCAGACTGACCTTTTCGGATCTGTTGCAACTATGACATCACTAGAAGAAGTGGATGTAGACTGAGACTGAGCTATGTGGGGAAGCACAGCTGACGCATCTATTGCAGGGTTCGTGATTCAAGGACAGACGTCCGGTCCCTCAGGTCAGCCTCTCCCTACATTCCTGCCTTTCTTAGCACTGCTTGAGCCCACGTTTCACAGTCCTTCTAACGTTAAGTGGCTCTGTAAAGGATCTGGAGCAACTGCTGTCAATTATTGAGCATCTCCGTTTCTCTGTATGATTAATTCAGAAGTTCTTGTACTGAGTTGTGTTACAGTAAACTGACCGACCTTTCTGTTGGTAGAGACAGCTGTCACGGGGATGAAGGATTGCCTTTAAACCTGTCAGGGATTCCTAAAAAAAAGCGACGGGGTTGATGATGTCACCAGCTGGCTTAAAAAAAGGGTGAAAATCAGTTATCAAGATAGGGCTGCTTCCTCCTTCCCATAAAGTTGTTATTCAGAGCTGTTTGTTTTCGGCCCCGTTCACTGAGCTGCCGTTGTGGTGAAGCGTTCGAGAAGAAATCATTTATTTGTCGTTGTACGCTCAGCTCAGCCTGTTTGTTTTAAGGGATTGTACAAGCAACTCCCTATTACTAAGCTCCTAAATAAATGCTTTGCCCAGACACACAGAATGCTTTGGATTTCACATCCTTAAGTCAAAGTGACAATCTTAATGTTGTCTCATCGTTTTACTTAATGAGCAAATAAAATAAACTCATCATTTATAGTCTGACGACACACTGTAGACAGTGGAGGTTTGTGTTTGTGTGGTGCAGGTCCACAGCGCAGAATTTAAACTGTCAAATTTATGGAAAGGAAAAAGTAAAACATTAAAAAAAGTATAGGGGTTTACTCAGAACCCAAATAAATCTGTGCCAACTGGAAAAACATCTATAAATAGCAACCAGGCTTTATATGGCACATGTACGACACGTCCACCATGAAAAGCTTGTGAGGACAAAAGCAAACTGGTCACTGCAACTATAAATCTTATGTATTATTACAAAGCATTTTGGTTTACCCCTTCTTAACCATATCTTGGTCAGGGTCATGATGGAGGAAGCCTTAGCCAATATTCACTGTGTGCAGATAGAGCTACACACTAATTAGTGCTGGTCTTTATTAGTGTTTCAAAAAATACTGTCCAACCTTCACATGGTATTTGAACCCAGGCCCTTTGGAGCTGCTTTTTCCAGCTGGCCGGCTCTTACCACTAAGCCACCTGATCATGTTTGAAAGATGATTTCATAACATTTTGTGTTCGTCTTAAACCTTTTCAATACCCTGATGCCAAACTACCCAACACTAAAAACTAAAATGGCAAAATCTCTCAAATTTTGAAATACTACTGACTTATTGTCATATTAATGGCACATTCTGGTCTACAACACCCTGAGCATTATTCACTTCTGACAGCACTCTCACAGATGTCTTTCTGTGCATATATTTTGGCTGTCTTCTTGCTCTCCGTTAAGGGTACAATTTAAAGGCCACGCAGTCCTTCAAACAAGGGTTTTAAATAGCAGAGGGTGTGATTGAGGAAATGTGGAACAGGTGAGAGGAACCAATACAGCAGTGAACAGGATTTCCAGTAGTGTTGGGGGTGTGTGAGAGAGTAAGAAAGTCTGACAAAGACACTAACAATAAGGTCAATGATCATTTCAACTTGTCAACATATACAATGTATTTATTCACTCAATTTGACAAACGTGTCTGAAACGAACTGGTAAAAAGACAGAGCCCTACTGACAGAAAAAAACATGCCAGCATGATGCTGGAGTTGGTGGTGACCAGCATTTGTTGTGTTTTGCACATGTTTTTGCTGGGGTTGCTGGTGACCAACACATCCTGGTCTTTAAAAAGTGATCTTTATTGTTTATTGGAGGGTTGTGAGCAGTGCATTCTGGTCTTTTCTGAGTATGCTGTTTTGCTGCAAGGTTATGCTGGTCAACCAGCAAAACCAGCACCACACCAGCTTGAACCAGCACGGATCTGATGCTGGTCAATGCTTGCTCCTTTCAGTAGGGTGGTGCTCTTGATATTGCGACATGCTGTGTGTGCTGGATGTAAATAAAAATAAGTAACTACGATATTTCAGACTCTCACTCATCAGTTCTGCTACCTAACTGCTAATAAACTGATTGTCCTTATGACTTTCTAAACAATTAATTACATATTAGCCACACTAAGCTGTTTGTACACTGTATGTACATTAGCACAGCTAATGAACGAACTGCTAATACATTACCTCAAGTTTCCATGCCTCTCGTCATCCTCTGACTCAAATTTGAGGAGGACAAAATGTGAATTAGCAATCCAAAAGTCATTATCATTTAACAATCACGTTTATGAGCACTGTTGCTAAATATATTCTAACTGAACACAAGCACAATGGAAAGAGCTAAGATGCCTGGAACCTGAGGAACGGCGTCTCGGAGGGTCACCAGGGTCGCGGCAAAGTCCTAATCTCCTGTCACTGGGAGCTGAAATTTACAGGCTTTTTATACACACGTACTCGGAGGTTGCTGACCTGTGTGTGGTCCGGACACCATTCAGCCTTTCATCATGCTGTAGCCATGAACACAGGATCTGCTGCTCAACTCTCCCACAGCCTGAGTTTGACGGATTTTTTCAGCTACCATTGGGAATTTGCCATGCAGGGATGATAAAGGCTGTTTTTCATTAAGCTAAAATTCAGGAACATGATATGATTCCGTGCTAGCTGTCTGTGGCTCCTTTTTCATACCAGACACTGTCTTTGTTTATAAATTATGAATCAACCCTCATAGACTTAAGTTTGGCCTTCTGTAGCAGGCTGACGCCACGGGCTTTTCTGCTTGGAGCCAATTTTGGGCACTTTACACTTTAAATAGGGCATTAGCGCTAATACCAGAGGCACCATTCAGGCTATATGGTGTTCTAGAAGGCAAAGATTATAGGGTTAAAAGATATTTATATTTTTTACCGATATATTTATCTGAGCAAGAAAAAAAACAAATTGCTGCTCTAGCAAAACATGATGACATAATGATGATAATACTAGAACTTGTGGCAGCTCATTACTCCTCATTAACCATGACATCATCAACCATGTGTTTGTGACTGGGGTAAGTCCACTAAATGTGTGTCTAATGCTGAACATATTGAACAATATCTATAAATAAAACGTATAGTTTGCCTATTCCTTGTGATGCAGGTTATATTGGTTTATCTAGGGGTGTGTGTGTGTTTTTTGGGGGGGGGGCGTTATAGCCAAAACGTCCAGATGACCTTTCTTGAGAAAACCCAGCCGACTCTGGTTCCCTGCTGCATAATAGATGAACATGAGGCTCAAGAAGAAGGGAGGGTGCTGGAGAACTGCCAATATTACCTGGGAATTCATTTTTAATGAGGTAAACAGGTCTGCGTGGGTCACCGGGGTGCCCGGGAGACGAGACCGTGGTCCTCCAGCCATGTGCTCTTATTGCAGTCTTGCAGCCCTGACACTTGCCGATGCTGCAGGCTAGATCCACTTCCTCTTATAATTAGATCTCACCGGCGCTGACAGAAAGTGTCCAACTAACTACCGAGCCCTCATTCTTTTCTTCCAGAGCACAGCCACCAATTATAAGGAGAAAAGTGCTGTCTGAAACATGTGCGCCTAACAACCTTTTGCTCGTACCCGTGGCTGGATGCCGTGGCGGACATTAATGTGGAGGAGTGTGGACCTTCAGCATGCACTTAGTAATTACCGTGCAACAGCAACACAGGGTCCGGTAATAGCCTGTTGCTTTGTGGTCAAGGATTTCTGCTCTACTCTTTAAAAAAGCAATTTGCACAAAATCACGTTGTCAAGTTGATGCGCAAGAACCTGGACCTGGTGTGAAAAGGACTATGCAGAGCCTTGAAAATGTTCGACTATCAAAAAGAAACAGGTGCAGCAGAGGCAATATGCTTGACCTCAGAAAGAGGGAGTGATTGTTACACAGAATATTTACTCATAGGAATTCTTGTGCCACAACAACTTTAGCATTTGTCTGGTGTACAGTCCTAACGGGACAGACTAACGGGGCCTACCAAGAATGCTATTCTACAAATATGCTAAGAATAGAAGTTTGTAAAGAGCCTACATTCATCAACCCCAGTGACATGAGTCTCGCCAGTGGTTACTGTTTGTCATTGGCATGTTTTCCTCTTGCCTCCCTGGTTAAACGTCCCAGTAACTGGATCGATTAACAACAGATAACAACCAAAGTTCTGCTGACATCAAAGATCCACGAGCAGAGGTGGGAGTTTAATAGCGGAAGTCTGTCATCTGTCTCACGTTTGCCGGGTCTTCTTTTTAGAATAAGCATTTCTGGGCTTATTTGTCCATACAGTCGCTTAAAACATGCCTGTCTCCCATTTTCGCCGGGAAACTACCGTATTTTACCCCTCTGTCCCGCTGTCTTGCTTCAATAGACCTCTAAGGTGGATTCTCTCTTAGGATCTGGCAACCCTGAATCATGCAGTGTGTGTGTCTGTGTGTGTGGCTAAGTAACTAAATTACCAGTCGTGCGCTAGAAAGCTTGAGTTTGGACTAGACTGTTTTAACTCGGTTGATGTGTTTAGAGACTTTTTTGGTCTAACTTGTGTTACTTATATGTAACAAGCTGGAAATGGCTTTCGTAAGTATTTGTGCATGTCCTATTGTAGGTGGTATGCCTTTGTTCTCTCAGTACCTGTTATGATTTGTTCATAGTTTAGCTTTTCCTGGTCAAGACTGTGGTGCCGGTCACTGGACAACAAAGGGTCTAGGCATAAGTGTGCTCAGGCTGGGATGAATTTATAACTTTAAAATGTCTAGTTTATTTGTATAATACGCTAACCAATAAGAAAATATTAATCTCTGTTTATAACAGGCTAAACCAGGCTAAGGCCATTCATCTTTAACTAAATGTATATTACTAAGAGGTTTTTTGTTTTCCTATTTTTGTTTCCTGTGAACATGTACGCCATAGGCTAGCCACTGCCTTTTCAAAATGCCACTCACGCAGTGGAATATGCTTGGAGGAGAGCTCAAGTTCCCTCTTATGTCTATGGCTACTGTCACTCTGGCAGACACCCACAGCGCAGGTCCTTTTATGCTTCCTCCAACACCTGGACATGAAGGGTGATGATAGCGATAGAGACGAAAATAGATCTAACCCTTGATTAGATATATGTTACTGGAGGGAGTCCTGAATAATGAATGCAAGCCCGAAATGTAATTTGTGTCCATGGTATCTCTGTACTCTGGTTTTCCAGAAATGGTGGTTCCAGTGTGGAGAATTTGGATGATGATAGTGGTAACGCTAGTCATTTGGGAAAGTTAAACCATAGGACGCATTTTCCTCCGAAGGCAAAGACACTGGAAAAGCCTGACCCTGAGACACTCCCAACACAGTTCAGCATGAAGGATGAGGCTGCTGAGAAAGGAGAGTGTGAGAGGAAGGTGAGAGGAGGAACAGATGGAAAGGTTGCTGTGTGTTCTTAGGAGGCCAGGAAAGAGACACACACTTAATACATACTGTAGCAATGTCAGTGTTTGCAGGTGGTCTGGACTACACACTTTATATCAGTACTGAGATGTGGTGGGAATTTACTTTGGTGTACACTGGCTTGAGTTTAGCAGGTTTATGAGAGTGAAATTTGTGTGGGGGGTTTGGAAACCGTGATGGAAGATTAGGAACTTAAACTCCCGCTGAAACAATATTGTCATCATTTTCTTTGTCCTACAAAATGCACTACTCTTCAGTTCTTGTTGGTTTTGTGCCTCATAGTAGCTCAGTGGGAAGAATTCCATCGTTTAATTTGAAATTCTATATAAAATGTTCCTCAGCATGAGTCCCAGTTTGAAATCCCACATAGACGGAGCATATCACTGATTCATGACTTATTGAGCCTGTTTTGATCAAGCTTGGTTTTCCTCATCTGGCCAAACATTCCAGATTTTTCCCATGGGGGATAAGCCCGCCATCTTTGCTGGTGCCTTTGTAGATGCCCCCCCCTTTCCCCCTTTACAACCCCCATCCAGGCAGTGAAAGGCACTTGGGTCAAATTTCCCCTTAAGTGTCATCCTCACCAGAGATGATGCAAAATATCTTTGAAGAGCATCTCTGCTCTTTGAATCATTACAAGATTTGGGCCAAAGATATAGGGCGTCTTTGTTGCCATGTATGTTTGAAGCAGTTCTCCTGTTTACTGGGCACAGTGTGGGCTGGGAGTTGAAGTCAGCACGGTTTCGGGGTTCTGTCCTACCTGCAGAGCCTCTGTGTTTAAATGAAAGTAGTATTAATAATATTAATTAAGGGTTCTCTCAATACAAGGTATATGATTATGGTTAAGGAATTGAACTATGTAATCCTCCTTGGAAGGCACCTTCAAACTACCAATGTATAATAGTTTAAATAAACAGGACTTTCAATTGGGATTTCTCACCCCATAATGATTTTAGAATAGTTGAATTTTATTTACAAACCTAGCAACACAATTTTTGTAGCTATTGTGTGCATAGTGAGTTCAGTCTGTACTTGGAACCGATGGTGAAACATCCTGGAAAATCATGTTCTAAGCCAGAGCTTCTTTCAGCCCTAGATACATATAAACGTGGCCGGCACACCTACTCTTTAATCATACTATTACTATACATCGACTGATGTATAAATCCAGGGAGAAATGCTTCTGGAAACTGTTGTGGCTCAGTTGATGAAAATGCTGAGATCCCCCGGTCTAACGTAATTATATCCCTGGCAGTGGAGTAGACTTTATCCTGAATTCACTACAGATATTGAGCACTGCCTACACAAGGCATTCATTGTACCAATCAATAAGAATTCTTTTTCCATGAAATGTTTGTTTCTATATCACTTCATACCATTCATTTAATTATGGGCCAGCAATGGTAACCATATGAAAATCACTAAGTGGAGACAAGCAGAGCAATTCTGGGCTGCTTAGTGACATTGTGTTGGAGTTCCTTTGAAGGTCCAACGTGGAGTCATTTTTGGAGACTGCTGTCATTTGTCCTGCTAAAACTGCATCGACCAGCAAAGATGGTCACCAGCCTGACCAGTCTGATGATGCATTTATTAGAATGCTTTTGTTAGTCAACTGGAAAGACAATGCTGCCTCATGGTCTGTAACAAAAGGTTCTGCTGGTCAACAGCTTACTTTGCTATCTTGAGCTGATCAACCAGCTTAACTAGAACACGTCTCAAAAAGCTTTAACAGCAAACTTATACTAGTAAGGTAGTATAATCGCACTGTTGACCGGAATCAGCAAACTTTTGCTGGTAAGTTACCAGTAAGGCCATTTGGATTTAGGATCTAAACCAGCACTAATAAATAAGCCAACTTTAGAAACGGTGCTGATTTTGCTGTTGCAGCACAATATTAACTTTTGTTTTTTATTACAAACTGATGACATGTCCAATACCAATAAGTCTTAAGCACAACACAGTAAATAAAAATACAGTAAAACGGTGACTATGGCTACTTTTCTAAGGTTTTGCGTTATCCGTAAATGATCAGATTTCAAATGGATACATAAAACATCGTAACTACAAATAATTTCCTCTTGCTTCTAACTAGGAAACTGTAACAAAGATCGATGACATGCTCTAAATGGTACTTTTTATAAAGCTGAAGCTTCGTTCTTGCGCCGTTTTATTAGTAATACCACACAAGTTAGCAGGCTAGCCCTGTGTGCTCATTCCAAATCAACAATATTGCTAAAAGGTCAGATAAATCATGGTTTGGTGGCAGTGGGAATGTGGTATGGTTATGTATCCTGGTGTCTGCAGGCTGCTGTATGAAAATACCATCCTGAGGTTTAGTTAACTAGCTAATTTAAACAGAAAATGTGAGTAATGGCAAGCTACTGTTTGACTGAAGGAAGGCGTGCTTAATTTTTTTTTGTCTTCATGACCTTTGTCAAAACTATTGCAGTTTCAACTAACTGAGTCATTTGGTTAGTCAGTTTGGTTAATAGTTTACCTTATTCTAACATGCAAGATCAAAGAGTTCTTATAAAAACGATTTGATAATGTTACTAAAGTGAGTATATTTTTAAGCTGTAGCCTATAAATTGTATTAATAAATGATCATGTCTGTGATTGTTGACTGGCTTCATTTGCTTTTTCTAACAGTACATTGGGAAAAAAAAACACCACTGTAGTCGAGTAAGGAGAACAGCACGTTTCTGCCACCACTGAGATGATACGTTAGCAAAACTACACAGATCAGGGAATGAGACAGGTCCTGGCTGTGTATAACAGTGCACGAAACCACAATGACTCCACATGCTGTCGGTAAGAAAAGTAACAAAGGCTTGAAATAAGAAATAATGTCTCTAAAATGCAGAGCCATGTTAGTTTAGCTGGATTCCAACTTTCAAAAGGATGTATTTCTACATCAATCAGACCCCTTCTACAGGGTGAGTCAAAAGCCACAGGACACTTTTTTTATTTCAAAAGCAAAATGAAAAATTACATTTCTGAATACCACAGCAAGAAATGGGAAAAGTCCTCGTTTAGGTTACGTCTGGAATGTGGCCACCATCTTGAAAGCTGCCATGTTGGATCAAGTTTTTTTCCAGTGGGAAGGTGGTCATGTAGCGTATCAAAGAACACCAGAATTGTCTCAAAAATTGATTGATGCAGTCATAGTTGGAATATCTCTTGTGGTTTAAAAGATAACAACACAAAGTTCAAAACATTTGTTCTTCAACAGAGCTAACTCAAGATGGAATTGACGATTCTGGTGTCTGGGGAACACAGCTGCTGTATCATAGCAACAGACTTCGACAACTAACACCCAGAAAGATCACTTATTTCACACGGCACTGTTACATCCTTCATAACCAAATTCGGAGAAGCCGGGACTGTGGACGATGAGTCGCGTAGTGATCTTCTGGAGAACCGCTACCGACCAAGAAACCTTAACAATGGTTTTCACCATTCACCCGACGTGTCCTGTGGCTTTTGACTCGCCCTGTACAACTCACGTCAATTCGTTTACAAAATGAGCATACAAAGAAAGGAAAAGGTTTCAGTATGATCTGAGTGGGAGGGCCTTGATTGGTCTGGTACACTGCTGAAACAGCTCAATTGAACAGATGGTAATCAAGCCCAAGCAGCCAGGACTTCCCAGTTTACGTCTCTGTGAACTCTTAAGGTGTGTTTTTGAATGTTATTTGCAAAGTGAGTGGCATGCTCAATAATGTCAGCTCTCACATTGTCAAAACGATAATTATCACCGGTAAATATCACACACCCCTAGTTCCACCTCCCCTTGGATTCCATTTGAAGTCTTCCAAGTTCCATGTGTTGAGGGTTAGTGGTAGTGTGCATCTGATCAGGGGTGCTCAGGCATGATAGCTATGTGCTAAACTTTAATAGTAATTGTACACAAAACGTGTATGCAGTTTGGAGGAAACATTCTTAACAGTCTAAAGTTTTCTTTCTAAACTGCGGTAAGTTTTTTTCGCCATATTATAATTCTGCCATTCAGGTGCCTGTGTGGCAGGGAAAGTTTGAAACTGTTAAGCTTTTTTTGTTCAACTTTTCAAATGTATTTTATTTTACCAGGAAAAGCTATTGAGATAAAATCTCTTTTACAAGGAAGTCCTGGCCAAGATGAGAGACAGTACATTTACAGAAACAGTATTATTATGTTATTTTCATGTTTTATTTTCTGATATGTTGTAAATAAGATACCAGTTTGGAAATAATATTAGCGCACTTGGATGTTACGAGTGCTAAACGTGTCTAAAATTACTTTTTGTTTGAAACTAGATAATGTTATGAGCGACTCCATCCTCAGCTTGACCTGCAGATCATTCCAAGACCATGGGTCTTTGAAGGGTACCTTAAACCACAGTCACCTACTGGTTTCAAGACCGTGTGTGTTCTGAAGTGGAATAAAAATAAAGCAGATGTAGTGAAATTGTCCTAAGATGACTAAGAAAATTTCCGAAGTGAAGATGTACCAATGCTTCGTCCTTCGAATACTGAGTGAGGTAAATCCAACAGGCATATATAAACTGCAGTGATGAGTCCTGAAGGGTGAGCCTGTTATATAACTTAAGGCAGCATGGTAAATAGAATCCAGTTGACATAAGGTAGTGGGACCAGCAGATCTGTAAATGGTATCACCGTAGCTCAGCTGTGATAAAAGCAAGCTTATTACTAGCCATTAGTCGGTACAAAAAGCTTAGTGTATTTGAGTTTTTTTTGTTTTTTTTTTTTTAATCAAAAATGTAATTAAATATTTAAATTAAGATCTTTGTCCAACCATTACCCAGATATTTGTAGGAATCTACACCCTTTATGGTGTCACTATTCATTGTTTTAATAGGGGAAATGGTTGCCATGAAATCATTTTGGTTTTCCTAGCATTCAGGACTAATTTTAATGTATGGGTTGCATTCTGTAATGTAATGAAGTCAGCCTAAAGTTTTGAGTGTCCTGCATCTATGGAGAACGCTGATGAGAAAGAACTGTCGTCAGCATACATATGGTAAGAAGAGAATTTGATTAATATAGAGTAAAAATAGCAGGAGTTCTAACATAGATCTAACATAGATGTTTATCCAATGTGACCGGATATGACTGAAATAGAGCCAAATTGAACAAACTGAGGACGATTTTTTAAGTAGCTATTTATTCAACTGAGTTATAGATTTGAAAGACTTTAAAGATGCATTAAATGAGAAAATGGATCCACATTTGAAGAATGTACATTAGCTTCATGAAACTGCAGTAGTGCCATATAAACAAGAATTGAAATAAGGTTTAAATTGACCATTTTGATAACATCGGTAAGAACCAATATGGACAATGAATGAGCACTTCACACAAGGACAGTTTGCTATCTCTGTAGAACTGTGCTCAGGTTCAAGCAACTTTGGGAATAAGATTAAAACTTATCACCTGGATATCAAGCCGATTAGTAAAGCAGGCTTAGCTGATGGAACCAGTTAAGTTGAATCGCCTAAAGAAGCCATCTTAACAGAGCAGGCACAGCTTAGCACAGACGGCATGGCTGGAGAACCCAGCTTAGCACAGCCGGCTTGACTAGAGAACCAGCTTAGCACAGACGGCATGGCTGGGGAACCCAGCTAAGCACAGACGGCATGGGTGGAGAACCCAGCTTAGCACAGCCGGCTTGACTAGAGAACCAGCTAAGCACAGCTGGCATGGCTGGAGAACCCAACTTAGCACAGCCGGCTTGATTAGAGAACCAACTAAGCACAGTCGGCATGGCTGGAGAACACAGCTTAGCACAGCAGGTCAACAGGGAGACCTAGCAGAGCTTATCAGAGCAAGTTCACTAACCATGTATTAAAACATCCAAGTGTCAGTGCATAATGTTCTTAATTTATACCAGACTTTGCTTGTTCATATGACAACCCTGGGGACTGTGGTAGGCTAGCGGTTAAGGTGCTGGACTAAGGCCCAAAAGGTTCCAGAGTTCAAATCCCATCTCTGCCAAACCACCACTATTGGGTCCTTGACCTAAACCCACAATTGATTGGATTTCGAGACTGTACCTGGATCAGTATGTCACTCTGGTGTCTACAAAATGTAAATATAGATGTAACCATGATTGTACACTTTAGACATGCTAAATAAAACATTATTTTGTATATATACATGTACATATAAATGCATACTAGATGTACCAATGCCCTCCACAGTGTCTTTGTCCTAAAAACGACTTTAGCAGCAATTCTGCAGTCATATCATCCATACCTGTGCAGTCAGGAGAAACCTGTATTTATTATTATCCACCTCAGTCACAGCCATTATTATTATAATTAACACATTATCACAAATCACGATTCTAATAATGTGAAGACAACCCCCCCCAACCCCCAAAACAGGAATCTGGTATACCATAATTATTTTTATTTTCTGTGGGAGCAATCAGACATTATTCTAACGACACTATGGACACTGATTGTGGGACGTTATAAGAACGTTAAAAGGAATCCACGTTGGGGACCATTTTCCTTCACAAGCAAAAATAAAATGGGATTGCATTTTACATTCAATTGGCAACCCCCTCCCAAATTAAGGCATGTTCCCCAACTGCCTGCATCTAACCTTGCCCTTTAAAAAAACTTTAACTCATTAGAATTGCTTGATTTACATCTTGTCAAAGACTTTGTGTTAAAGCCAATGGTTTTAGACGTCACTTAGACAAACTAAGAGTCATGTGTGGAATTCTCTGGTAACCAACATTCCAAGTTTAAATGAGGTTTTAAGGCATGTAGCAGTCGCCCTTATTAATACAGATTTATAACCTATACAGTCATACAATGTACAATACGAGCAATTGTGAGCAAGCATCCAACGGTGGCAGCGCTGGGACTTGAACCTTTGACCTTGTGGTTGATAGTCCAGAGCATTCCAGTGCCCTCACAGTCACTTGTAGTAAATATAGTGGATAGAGACTGGGCTGTAAAAGCATGGAGGAATCCTCTAATGCTTGGGATGCTGGAGAGGTCGGTGACTATCCAAATTAAGAGCAGTGTTTACAGAACCTGCTGCCTTCTGGTCCCAGTGACATAGCTGCACAGACACAGGTGAAGCTTGGGAAATGCCAATATAAGAATATCTACCCATGACTAATTTCTTTATAGTCCCTTTTTTTGTCATGTTGTTTGAGTAAGAGTTTGTGCAATTCCAGTCCTTGCCATCCGACATGCTGACAAGCTCGTCTTTCTTTCAGTCTGCATTTCTTCTAATCCTGAAATGTATGTTAATGCAGCCTTGGGTTTCTTCCTCCCACCATTTGCTGCTCCACTTTGTAGCTTTACACACACACACACACACACACACACACACACACATACACGTTTCTCACATAGCCACTCTCATTATACACTCTCTCACGCACACACACTTTGTCTCTATATCGCTCTCGCATAATCTCTCTCTCTTTCACTCACACCACACACACACACACACACACACATACACACAGTCAGTCTTGCAGTATCTCTCTCAGCCTTGAGGCATCCCGTTTTGGTCCTTCAGCTTCCAGTCAGAGAGAGAGAGAGAGAGAGAGAGAGAGAGAGAGAGAGGGAGGGAGGGTGGTTGGAAGGAGGAGGGGGGTATATAAGAATGGTAGGTGGGAGTGGGGTCTGACCGCAAAGTGTCTACTGTTTAAGAGAAAGGGACTTCTCCCGCCCTCTCTCTCTTTCACTGGTTCTCTCGCTCTGGCTGCAACACCAGCAGGCTCCCTGTCTCAGTGGATGGATCACTACTGCTGAGAGAGAGGAATGTCACCACCAGCATCTCTCTAGGGAAAAAAAAAACTCCAGAAATAACTTGTCAAAGTTGCTAACCCCGAATGCCAAGCATCAAGTTTTGAGACCGAAGCGCACAAAGGTAAGGGCAGAGCTACTTTACCATCTTAATCAACTTGTGTTGAATGTGGATCACATTTGTAATCGGTTGCTTGTTTAATATGTGTGCAGTGATCCGATTCTGAGGATCAATATGTTGCTCCATGTTGAGCTGTTGAACCATTTTAGGATCAGATTTGATCCACCACAATAAACTGACAACACACATTCCGCAATCCTACAATTGTCTAAAAATACTTGATTATTTGACCACAATAGCAAATATTACTGCGAGGACGTCAGTGTAGGTTTAGATACTTAGAACAAGAATAATGGGCTCACAGGGTTTTATTTGAAGCCTTTTTAAATCAGCATGCATTTAACAACAAGCGAACAACGAAGCAAAATGTTTCATGCATTATTAACTCCCTTGCATAATTTCTGGATCAATATTATACTTGGCATCAGACGTGGAAAATCCTTAATAATGACTTTCTGAGGATGTTGGCTTGATTGGCGTGATCATGACAGCACCACAATAATCTGTTGATGGCTCCCATAAGTCATGCTTTGATGCTGCTCATGTCTCCGTGAGTTTCACGAGTTAAGTTGGTCGTCTCTTTCCAACCATTTTGCCTCCGAGCAGAGACGAAAAGTTCAAGGTGCGCTTTGCTGACGTTGGGCTGGCCAGAACCGTACCTGCCGGAGCATCTCCATCTGGCGTTGCTGTCCTGCTCATTCATGCCAGGAAAGTGCTGGCTGGTTATTGTTAAAGAGCAGCCGTCAGATTCTAAGTCCTCACACATCCGTTCACCGGTATTGAGACGGTCAACTGTCCTGGCTGCATGTAGCCTCATTAGAGCTGACATTTATCTAAGAGAATGTGCATGTGAGAAGGGACAGAGGTTTCACAAAAGAGGGAGGTGCTTTCTGACAGAGACCCCAAGGATCTCCAGGTACTCTTAATAAAGGTCCGGTTGGTTTTGCACCCTGTCGGTAGATGCACATCTCTGTTATTTTGTGTGTATACTCGTGTGTTCCATGTAATTTAGTGCTGTATTTGCTTAAAGAATTTCAAATACAGATATGCACCTTTTACAGATTCCTCTAGCATGCATATCCAGGATTATTGGTATACTGGTCAGTGCCGTTATCCCAATTCACCATACCCCTGAGGAGCATGAGGAGGTTTCTAGTGGTTACTAGTGGAAGCCCAAAGAACAGTATAAACAAAGGAAGATTAAAGAAAGCCACCATCTCTCAAACAGATAAATGAATTGAAATGAATTTGAAATGCATTTGAGTTGGAATGCGAATATTTCTATTCTGTACATAGGAATGCCCAAAACTGGCGTTAAATGATGAAACAAGAATGCCTTCCGTGCCCAAGCAGATATGCCAGTAACCATCAAATTCAATCTTTAGTATTAAACCAGGATTTGAACAGAGGTTCTTAGGAACTGTAGCTGGCTCTTACCTCTTACCCCCAGAGGTCATTTATGCTCTCTATATCCTCCAGTTATTTAGTTGTCATAGCGATCTCCTGGTGAAGGGTCATACGCACAATCAGGAGATACCAGTTGACCTTCTCTTATAATTTTCTTAATTCAAAAGTTAATTAAATAAAGCTGCTTTCTTTGGGCGGTGTGATGATAAAGTCGAAGCGCTAAAGCTTAGTCCACCACCTGTCCACTTGTCCCCATGTCTGCATGGGTTTACTTTGAGTACTATTTAAAGACAAATGGTCAACTGTCATGTGTCATGAGTGTTTGTCTGTGCACTTGCCCTGTGATGTACCATACTCGCACCCTGTGCCAGCCCCAGCTCCCCCTGCGACCCTGTAATGGATTGGAACGTGAATGAGACTTTTAAATGTTCTAGATGAGTGAGATGAGTTGGGAGTCAAATCAGAGCATAATTGACCATGCGCTCTTTGGGGATGGATGACGTTCCTGTTCATCATTTAAAATGTTACCTTTTGTTTTAGCAGATTTAGCTAGCAACTAATTATCAGTTCTAGAGTACAATACTGTACAAAAGTCTTAGGCAGACCTTTTATTTGTTGTTTTAGCAATGGTATAATTACCACATATAAGATATCGTCGATGACTGGACCCAAAAATATTCAACTTGAATTTGTCAGACTGTAGAAGGGTCATTGTGGCACCCCAGTGAATAATCCAGAATACTTTCCACTGTAGGCTGTCCAAGTTTTTTTTTCTGTTTTTAATCCTGCATACAATTGTCCTGTATTTTCTGATTATATATTAATAAAGATGATGAGAAAGTATATATTTTCAGTATACCATTGCTAAAGCGATAGTGTCCCTAATCTATTTGTGGCTTTAGACTTTTGCTCAGTACTGTATAGATGCCAACCACAGCATATTAATGTTTTATATTATGGTTCTATGTGTAGTGGCAGAAGATGAGTGGGAAAGAAGGCTTTGTTTCAGCAGCTGTTAGCATTAGCCACTCCTGCATTAATGGTTTGGGGGAAGCTGTTTGTGCCAGTGGCCTTTATTGTCTATTGTAGTCATTTTGTAGCCTTTACATTTGTACATTTATACTTACATATTGAAAGCGTATTCCCATCGCCATGCTTAGTGCTGCACCCTCCCCCATTTCACTCTCTCTGTACCTCTGATTGCGTCTCACCTTCCCCTATACATAATGCACCTATAGTCATTATGTTCTAATTATGAGCTTAGCAACATGTGGCTTCTCTTTGAAGGTGCTGTGCAGGTATCTTATTTTTTTATTGTACACAGCATGCTAATATACCATTAATGGGACATGTGTACTTTTCAGTTTTTGTATACTTTGAGTAGCTTGAGTGCCTGCCAACTTCCAGACCGTGACATCAGACACGTTGTTGGTGAAGACATGGGATTAAACAAAGCTTTCAGATTCTAGTCTCTCTGTAGTCACGGAGGCTCAAAAGAATTACACCAACCCCCTACAGAGCATCTCCATCCATGGCTTGAGAAGAACGAGTGTTTGATTTTATGCTGAAATTGAGAAGGTGGACCTCGTGCAATCGTGCTACGAAGTTGGGAAACACAGACATTTCCATGAACAACTTTCTTGGTTTGTTCCAATTTTGTTTTTGTAAGCACTGTACCAGCTAGGATTTTGTCAAAGCTAAGGATAAGCAGGTTTGCTAAACCGAATGCAGAATTGCTATGGAAACGTTTTTCCCAAAAGATACTAATGAGGGGGAAGAGTTTTAAATAAAAATATTAATTTCTATATTATTTTGGTTGTTTAATAGCAGCTAGTGCTAACAGCTCATGTTGTAACCTACACCATATGAGCTTGTTTTACAGGTGTAGCAGGAATAGCTTAAAGATGCTCGTGGTAATTTCATTTCTTTAAATCCACAAGTCTAGCATTTGAGGACAGTACATAAAGACCCATGGAATGTTAACTCATGCAAAAGTTAATTATTATTTACTATTTAATTAAGTACCTTATCTTACCTTGAAGCAGTATCATTAAGGTTCAGTTATGTACCTTAATCAGGGTGTAAAAGTAAAGGTCAACTTTAACCTCATGGGTATCACCCTAGTGGCAAGTAATTCTACTCTGAAAGGTTTATAATGGCCATAACGGAGCAGTTGTGGTACTCTCGGGTACAGTCTTGGGTACAGTTTTGTTCTTCAGGGTTCACTGGTAATGAACTGCTTCCATGAAACTTGCTTCTGTAATCCTTAGGGACAGTTATGCAGCTTGTTTGAAGGTTAAAGGTAAAAACATTACAATTTTGAGGGTACAGCCCAGCCACAAATGCTTAGTGCTGAATAACACAGTCTAGTAATTACATTCGAAGGGAATAACTTTATTTGGACCTGTTTATATGATTGTTAAAACACTGTCAAAAACATGTTGTACTGATATGTTTTTGCACCCTGACACCATGACCCTGACAGCCCTATTAGTGTTTTGAGTAGGTCTTTGCCTGAACTAACTTAAACTTCAGTTGCTTAATCAAAATCCTGTTGTTTTTTTTCCCCTAATAGTAACCCCAATAGATAAATTCCTATGCTGTCCTACGATCATTTGTCACGTGTACGGTACTTTTAAAAAGTCTTAAACCACCATTAGATTTGTTGTTTGTTATAAAAATGGCGTAATAAACTACTAAAATATATTACAGACAACTTCAAACTGTTACCCTATAATGCCATAATACTATTTTCCACCGATTCATTCCACTCTCTTTAAATCTTGCCGTTCTCACCCTGTTCATCTTCTGAAAATTGGCTTCTCGGTTGAAACCCTCCAAAAAGACCATTCCTGATCAAGCTTCTTCAGGCTGTTGCAGGGTTTACTTGGTATCCTGATAAAGCTCCCAGATACGACTATTCCTCAAGTCTAAGGAGAGTTCATAGCGAATAATTTCCATTCTAGCCTATAGAAGCTGTTTATTGATTACTTTATATTCTTAATACTGCATACGAAGTCTGTTTCCTTGTTGTTTTCTAATAAATTGACTGATAAATAAGTATACATGGTCATTATATTGCTAAAACAATGGTATGTCTGATCTAATGATGGCCTAAGACTTTTTCACAGTACTGTGTTTTCAGAAAGTCTATTTTTATTAAAATTGTGATTGGCCTACATATTTGACCTAAAATTACAGTCCAAAATGACAATGGATGTGAACATTTAGTCCCTAAGGTACAGGGCGCTTTAAATGATACAACTGTGGTTCTCAAGGGTCCCATCCCAGTGACAAGTGCATGCACACTGAAAAGTGACCTTTATTGTATTTCACACTGGTCCAAATAACTGAAATCAATGGGAGAATCTGGAAGATACTGGGAACGCTGGAAAAGTAATAGTTTCAAGAGTTTATTGTTCTTATTGTTTACTGAAATAAACATTTATTTAGAACTGAACTCTAATTTAAGGTTCAGCTAAGCCTTTCCATCCACGTAGCTGTAAACTACACCCGCCAATCACTTTATTAGGTACTCTTTCTAAATTTACTGTCCATTTGATCAGTTCCACTTACCATATAGAAGCAGTTTGTAGTTCTGCTACTGCAGACGTATTTCATTTGTTTCTCTGTATACTTTTAGTCCCCTTTGCTCTCTCTAATGGTCAGGACCCCCACACAACCAGCACAGACCAGGAACTATTTGGGTGGTGGATCGTTCTCAGCACTGCAGTGACACAGCAGTGAGTTTTTTTTTAAACACTGTTTTTGTTCTCTCTGCGCTCTATAAGACACATTTACCTTATTGCTTAACATTGCAGATTTAAAATTGCAGAAACAGCAGACCATCTGTTGTTGCACATTTTGTCATGATCAACCTCTGAGTCCTTCACCAGTGTTAACAGGACGCTGTGTATAAGATGCTGGTGGCTGGACATTTTTGGTTGGATGAGATATTCTTAGTTAAGCAGTGACAATGAGGGCTTAAACTCTGCTGTGTCTGATTCCCTTGTACCAGCACAACACGCCACCCTAACACACCACCAGCATGTCAGTGTAGCACTGAAAATGATCTCATCTGTGGTGGTCCTGATCATCAGAAAAGAGTAAAGGGGACTAACAAAGTATGTGAAGAAAGAGAAATGTTGCTATGATACTGAAAAAAACATACAATTTCCAGCAATCCACCATGCGATAGAGATCGGTCTGCAAAGCTGTAGTTAACTACAATACAAATCATTGTACAAGGGCCTTGTCTACAGACTGCTCGGAAGCTAGTCATCAGTCTGTTCTATAAAAATATCCTGTCAAGTGATTCATCTGAAATGGGTGAACAAAGATTTCCCCAAAACCGTCTGATGTGTAAAGTTCCAGATGGTTTTAATGTCTGTCTGATGCTAATGTAGGAGGTCTGGGAAAAGCCACCATATTCAGAGTCCTTCTGTAATGGGATGAGCACATAGGCCTGACTCAGCGCCAGTCATCACTTTGACAGGAATGCAGGCCACTACATGATCAAGACAAAAGCGGTGGTAGACAGTTTAGTCTGGGAATGCGCTAAAGCCAAGGCATCGAGTACACTCAGGCCCGAGAGCAGGGTTCAAGGCCCTGACTGGACAGAGCTATGACACAGGCCAAACTTTAAAGGCAAACCAGATGTCCTCACTTCACAGCCAACATTCCTGCCTCCGGAAAAAGGGTCTTTTCCTGTCTGAACGGAGGCGGTGCGTCCAAATCTGCAAATTCAGATGTCCTCATGTCAACGGACCAAAATAACAAATGACATTTATAATGTAATTAGAATAAATATGCACAATCATTAAGCTAGAGCCTGTAGGAAAGATTAACAAGACTATAAAAGAGCATGTGTTTCCATTTCTTTCTCATTACTTCTCGAGTAGGCACCCTTTCAAATGACCCATCTTGCAGGAAGTGTATCTTGACTCACAGCCCCGACAGACCTGGAGTATGTTTTGCAGAGATTATTCAGTACTCGTAATTTTGCACATGGCAGAGTTATTGCTGCACTGCAGTTCAGAACAGCAGAACCAGGACCAAGGACAGAGGAAAGTCCTCCAGCTCCGAAATGAACAGCTGCAGCTCTGAACGCAAACCAGTCAAGCGTTGCTCCCACGTTCTCGAACTCAAAGTCATCCTTATTTAGTACGTTACTGAACAGCAAGTGTGCGTCTTCAGCAAATGAGAAGTAACTGATCAAACTCACCAGCAGGCAAAGTGAATCATAGCTAATTGTTTTGGCAAAAGTATTGCTTTATGCTATTTTGAGTGTTCCATTTGGATCGCCAGCTCTTACTTTGTGATTGTAAGTGACTGGGTAAGCAGTTATGCTTAGCATTTGTGCAGTAGGCGCTTTTTGTTTAGCTGCATGCTCAAATTTTACATGTAAGTCTAAATAAAGAGATCACAAGGTAGTCAGAATGTGGAATGTTTTAAAAAGTTTCAGTTAACCCAGTATTTCAGTTAACCAGCCTACCTATTAAGACACAGCGCAGGACGCCAAGATTCAGATCATACACCTCACCTTGTTGTTCACACATTCGCTTGAATTAAAATACATTTACACAGTCGTTTTATCCAGAGCAACTGATGCAGTCAGGCCTAACAGTGGCAGTTTTGCAGATGGTGGGACCTTCTAATCCATAGCCACGACTAAGCCACCGCAGACCCCAAAAGGGCTTGATTACATTTGGTTGTCAGCCATGGAAGATTGAAAATAGGTGACCCTAACTGGTTAGAAAAATCACTAGATCTTAATTTTATTGGAAATAAAAGACGTTTAAGACTGGGCTGAAATGGGCTATTTTAAGACAGCGGAGCAATCCTTTCCTGACAGAATCGGTGCTGTTAAAACTGAGCAACCATCAAGAACAGCCTTGGTGCACCTTGGCATTGAACTTGCCAGACTCTGGAACCGTCCTGAAGTGTTCTAACACCATTTCTGCAACAAGTGTCCTCTCATTTGGTGCTGTAATGGTGTAAACCACGGAGTCATTATTCTAAAAATGACCACTCATTAGATTTGGTGATCAGATCAATGCTTACAATGATCCTTACCTCTAAAGGGACAAGCAGATTCTGCACATTGGCTTCCACCCCCTGTTATTCCGGTATTTCTTTTGTAGGCCATCTGTAGTTCATTTGAGTTTAACAGTAGTTTGATACAATGTCTTTTCCGTGTGAGCAGCAGTGATGTTACACATTGAACTTTTAGCAGGCGCTCCAAACTCTGCAGTGTCTACACCATTTATACGGGAAAAATGCATAAAACAGAGCTCTGCTCGCATGACTTATTCTATATAATAGCATATCCTGTCAGTCAAAACCATTACAGATGTTCCGTGGTTGCCTTAGACATATGTCTGGAAAATGTATCCTGTCTAAAGCTTTTTAAGACATTTAAGAATTTACCTTGCCTACAAACCTGAGTATACAAGCTCCATCTGGAATGGTTCCTTACCTCCTGGTGTTCATTCCTCTCCAGGAGAACCAACTCAATTGCAGGCAATCGAAATAGAGAAACGGAAATAAAGGGACATGCCGGTGGGTTGTAAACATAACATCTGAGGCTTGTTCTGGCTGTTCCTGAGGTTTCAGCTAATAAACGACAAAGTCACCAGGATGTACTGTGTCAAAAGACTCCTTGTAAGGAATGTTCCTCCCTAATTACACCTCATGGAAGGTCTTTAAAGTGAACATGGACCTTGTGTCTGGAAAGTTTAGCGTTAATTCCGCGGTCATGATTGACATTTTCACCAGAGTGGTCCAGTATAGATGGACTGCTGTTTTCAGTTAAACAACTTAAAGGGCATAGATGAAGGAGACTAATGCTGAGAGGGAAACGACAATGTGAAGGTTTGCAATATCACTACACAAGATTTTGGTGATGATAGCTTTCCACATGTTTAATCATCCATCTCAGAAACAGACTTGCTTCCTTTTCTCAACCAGCACTTCAGACTGCAAATCCATAAAACCTGGCCTGCTCTTATCCCATTTCCGGCAACTTAAACAATGGTGGGTTTGATGGAAGAGCTTTAAAAGAATGATTTGCTATGCTATATCTGACTGATCTGTGCACTGTTTCAATTGGAAGGCAGTTTGAATTCAATAATGGACTATTAGAATTAATCCATACCAAGGTGAAATTCCTCCAACAAAAATGTGTTCGTTTTAAAAACAATGCCTTTCTAATTGGCTATTTGGACATGTTACGTTCCAATAGCAGACGTATGCTGTGTTGACTCGGGAAGAGCCAGTAAAAATATATATAAAAGATTCTGTACTTAAGCAGAAACAGGCATTGTAGTTAGTTGGGAGGCTGAGTTAGTAGGGCATTGGTCTTGTACATTTCTTACATTTCTTTAATTGAATTGCAGAAAGGTTAAATTTCACAGTAAAACAGAAAGCTGGAAAAACAAAATAGGTTCTTAAACAGCATGTAAGCTAACCATGGCTGAATTGTTAGCTGTACTACATCTCTAAGCTCACCACCTCACCTCAGCACGGCTACATTGATAATGCCTGATAATAGATCTGGCCTGATAATAGATCTTGTGGATCTGTGATTTATTCAAGTAATTCAAGCTACATGGTCATGGATACTAGGCAAGTAACTATAGACACTCAAATGCCTTTGCTTTCAAGCTATATAAGGTAATTATTGACTAATCCTAATTCGCTAGAAACCACTTAGTCTTTAGGACAAGCCTGAGCACTGATAGTGGGGAAAAAAGTCAAAAACAGTCAGCAATGTAAACATTAATCTTTTTGTGTTTGTAGAAGAAATGACGGTGAAATTGAACAGCACTGCAAATACAGTGAATGTAAGGTTCATGTAGGACTAAATATCTGGCAACAAACAAGTAAACGCATCATCATGGGATGATCTCAGATAATGAGATCAAACGATAATGGCTTTTGTTTTAATTCTAGTAGAAAAAGCCAAAGTATGTAATAAATCATTAATCCAGTCTAGAAATAATGGCAACAGCAAACGTTTCTTTCATTTTCATCTCAAGCTTCAGAGCAATGTTCCTTACTTTAATTTCCCCTTAATCAGCACTAGAGCGTTCCACTTTCACAGCGTTACTCTACCCTGTGCGCCGGTCTCATTTCTGCCATTGTGAAGTGCGACAATGTCCGTGAATGGCCTTTCTGAGCGGCGTGAACGCGGCTATCTGTGCACGGCCACCCTCTTATCATGCTGACACACACATAAACCCTCTTATCACAGCCATCTGAGCCTCCAGCATCATTAAAGCTCTATAAATGGAACTTGGCTGGTGTGAAAATCAGCCATTCAATTACCAGTCCACATGTGGTCATATCCTTCTCCCATGCAGACAGAAAATTGTCAATTGGGACTAATCTATCATGTGTAAATAAGTGTATTCTGACTTTTGTACACTTTGCAAATTTGATTAAACAAAGGGGTTTGAGTGCTGTGATTTTACCTGACAAAACACTCGGTATGTTTGCTTAAGCTCTAGTTACTGTTCTTTTTATTTTGCCTCACTGCCCAAGTCTGTAAGCACTTTGGCATTTTGTTTTGCTTTTGTTTGCATTGCTTCATTTTGATACTGGACTCAGGCTAAAATATCGTACCACAGATGAAAAAGCTTGCTTGGATCCAGTTGATCATTTATAGTGTTAGTAAATAAGCTAAAGTTTAATTACAGCTACATATTATTTTGTTTCGGTACTAATATGGTATAAACCTATGTATGTCAAGAGCTATAATATTGGATTCACACGATACATGACATATCGCACATGCAGGAAATATTCTTGCCATCTGCACCCACAGCCCATGTAAAAGCAGTTCATATTTTTAATATGCCTTCTTATAGAGTCTTATGCAAACACTTGGATGCTGGTGAAGTGCCAAGATATTCTAAATGAAAAGCATTTTGGTGTCTACAGACCAAACTTATAAAGTACACACAACTTAAGAAACTAATGTGGCAGTGCTAGTATTTTTTCAGTGTTCTAAGCTCCAAGTGAGCAAAAGAAAGAAAAGCTAATAAAGTATAGAGATAGTGACAGAGCAGAGAGAGTAAATAGCACTTCAGCCGAGCCAAGCGCATCTCTCTTCTCATTGCTCAGGTGAGCGACAATTTCAAAACCAATTTATGATCTGTTAAAATGAGCAAGTGGCACTCACAGGGCCATCGATCCAAATACAGGCAGCCAAGACAGCCTTATGAGCTACCCTGGAAATCCATCTCTTTGTTTGATGATTAGAAGGTGCGATCATAGCGCTGGCCTCAGTGACTCTCTGTCTTTGATTGCGACCTTCAAGGTTGGAGGATCAATAAAAAGGGCTTTAGTGAGGGTAGCCGTCTCAGTTTTGAAGGGGTCTTTAATTATGATTTGTTCACGTCTGTACATGATTGTGGGTCATCTAATGACCTGTCCATTACCACAAACTACAAACTTTGACTGGGTCCGTTACAGGAATGTATTTTTGGTCTTGTACGCAATAATACAATTATGCGAAAACGTTTGCATCCAAGAACAGCAGTTAAACTTTTGCACAGCAACAGCAAAGTAGTTCCAGAAATTTCCTCATGCTAGGACCTACAGCCAAAGGTAGTGCCACTCAGATTTATTTCTATATTGCTTTTGACAATGGAGAATTGTCTCAAAGTGGCTTTACAACTTTCCATTATCTAGGCTTAAAGCCCAAACAGAGCAAGCCTAGGTTGGCAGTGGGAAGGAAAAGCTCTTTAAACATTATGAGGCTTGCAGTCTCCCAATAATGAGGTGAAGTCTATACAGTTGGCTAGTCTGGAGCACCACGAATGTGTTCTCATTACATAAAACATTGACAGTGATTCTATAAATACCCAAATAGATACAAATTATTATGTATACTTTCTGCTTTCTTTGTTTCACCGCCTTAACACTTACTTCCACTGAGTGGTACAAGGGTGCCAAATGTCTTGCTTTTCACTACAGTGCCCGTGTTAACAAGCGCAGCACTGGGCAAATGCTTGGTTTGTCATCTGACCAAGAAAAGCAGGAAAAACTGTCTCACTTGATTGTGTTGCTTAGCTTAGCCTGGTATTGCTGTACAGCACATCAACATGCTGTAAAAATATACAGAACTGTGCAAAAAAGTTAGTTATGTTTAAGCAACTGTGTAATAAACATATAAATACTCAGTTTCTTTATTAGAATATAGCCAGAGAATAGAGGAAATTGGTATGCAGTGTTAAACTGATAAAAAAACAAACATTTTCTATAAGCTACAGTGGTGAGTATTTGGTGTGATTTCCGTTTACACAAGCAACAGCACCATCTGGCAGCTTCATGACAAGTTGAACCTTCTAAGAAGCTTGATCAGGAACTGTCAGAAGGGGGGAACAGGATGAAAAGGCCAAGTTGTGCTGAAGCTCACAGAGATTGGAATGAAGAATTTTGGTAAATAATCATTATTCATTACTAAAACAACATGTCTAATGGTGGCCTGGGACTTTTGGCCAGTACTGTAGACTTTTGTTTAGGTAGCAAAAGCATGCTAGGTATTTTCTGTTACCGCAGCGTTCCAATTGTTTTGTTCTAGGCATCAAATCAAATCTATTGCTTTGCTAGAGTTGCATTTATATAAAAGCCAATGTCAAATGTCTGGTCTTTTCTGCCTTTTCGACAGTTCGACCTCATTCTTCTCACCATTACAGTTTAAGTATCTGTAGGTTTATCAGTTTTTTCACACATGACCAGTCCATACAACCATGCGACCTACATGTAGATAGGAGCCCTTCTGATATGGCTGACCTACAAAACTAAGGACGCTTGACGATTTGAGAACATCGTAGACAAAGAGTTGTGACGCCATGTTGCACAACAATTTCTGGTTGATGTATTTTATGTACGTCTACATCTACATGTCCAAAACAATCTACTAGCTATTCAATTCCCATATTGTACACAGAAGTTGATTTAGTGTAATATCACCCTGTTACAGGATGTTACCTTAGGGGTTTTTGGGAGCTACCCCGGTCAACTACTGCTCTATAGGGCTGTTTTCCAAGATTTTAAAAACTAGACTACTACTAAGCCGTGATTCCAGCGGTTCTGAAATAGGTCCAGCAAGCCTATACTCTCATTGAGTGTCTGCAAACTTTTGGCCATCTGCTTTTTTGTAATCCCAGTATGTCTTTGACTTTATTTTGCAGCTTTGTTAAGCATGCAGTACAACTCTCAGTAATCAACAAACCACTGCCATGAGATCGATAGCCATGCTTCTTATGTGATTTAGGGCAAGTTCCGTGCAATAAAAGCTGTTCCCTTTTCAGCCTTTTAATTAATTCATATAAATACCAAGAAGATTAAGTTCCATTGAAGTTTTTTTGTATTCCAGTTGCTTTTCTAATCAATCATCCTTCTGAAGCACATTAGGAAACTGAGCTGCACAAAGCAGCTCACCTTGTGTAGTAGCGCTCGTCATTGTACGCATTTATGAATACTGTAATTACATTTCCGGGGTTTTAGACTCAAAATAGAAGCCAATACATTTGCACCATGTTTGCTACTTAACAAATGAATTCCATCTGGTGCTTCTGGATCTTCCGTGTGCAGAAATGCTGCCTTTTTCAGACAGTCACGAAGTACTGGACTTAACCTTCGGATGGAATAAAGATGTGGCCAGTTAGGGATTAGGGAAGAAATTGGGTTGAGCAAGAGGGAAAAAAATGCCAGCTGGACATGATGTGCATTCATAAACCCCGAATGACACCAGGCCTTCATTTCCCATCAGGATGGGGGTCTGAGGTTATTTCCATCTGCTGTGTTCATGAGCTGCTTGAGTAATTCCAATCTTACTTCTAAGGCATACTTACGCATTGCAACAGAGTGTGCATGTGCCATGTTAATTGTTCAGTTAATACTGGGCTGCATCAGCACAAATAATCACATTGTTTACCATTAAACCACCTTCAGCGTCTTTATTTCTGTTTAAAATGGCCAGCAGAGCAGAGATCTACTTAACTTTTATGCGAGAGCGCAGATTTAACGACACATTTAAGGTTTGCATTGGGGCTCCGTGTGATCTAATCTCTCTCACCATTCAGCTGCTCCCGTTAACATTCAGAGACGCCTCACGCCATCCAAACCGGGACCAATATACATCACTTGTGCTAAATGTGGGCCACTGGGTTTACCCTCTTGTGAATCTGACCTCACGTTCAACACATGGCAGACAACTGGCTTAGTTAAAAGTCTGAGAAGGGGAGCAGTGTGTTTGAAAATAGCCTTTGCATTGTCTTGAGTGCTGAAAGCATTAGCATTAGACTAAGTCTTGGTCTTGATGCAGATCTGAGCACTGTTATTTGGCTTCCAGATTTGCTTGCATAACCATTGAGCATTTTCTGTAACTTCTTTCTGGCACAATTGAATGAATTTCTCTTTTTGATCGATTTTCTTGCTGCCACATTGTTACTGTGCCATTCAGCTGTCAAGACGGGTCTGCCTCAGTCAGAGACTTATGCCAGCAAGGGCAAAAAGCAACAGCCTTTTCTTCTTCTTTTTTTTAATTCCAGTGGCAACAAGCCATGATTACAAGTTAAAAAGCAAGCTATCCATCCAAAACTGAATCCCTGGTA
Source organism: Parotocinclus haroldoi (assembly GCA_034779995.1). Classification (NCBI taxonomy): domain Eukaryota; kingdom Metazoa; phylum Chordata; class Actinopteri; order Siluriformes; family Loricariidae; genus Parotocinclus; species Parotocinclus haroldoi. Next base: position 33,272 of record JAUZST010021064.1, read on the forward strand.
AAAGCTCAAAGCAATTTTCTGGTTGCTCTGTTGATTTAATTTCTTGGACCAAGGTGCGATGAAGGCTTGAGGAGATTGGGGGTTGTTCCCGACACCATTGATCATCAGCAGGATGCTTTAACGCTCCATCACAGGGGTACTCATCCTTGTCTATCTAATCAGCCTGGGTGGTGCAGCTGTGGGAGTCACCTTACTTTTGCTAATCGTACGTCAAGACAGATTTTCGCTCGCTGCTCAGGTTTTCACACCAAATTACCCGCAAAGGGCTTTGCTAACCATAAACAGAGTCAACAATCACCACTGTTCTGTCTGTGAACTGGGAAGATTTGACTTACCATAATACACTGAACAGCCACACGGAACTCACGGTCATGCTCAAGAAACCAGACTGAGATTATTTGAGCTTTATGGTGCGTTATCCTGTTGGAAGTAACCATCAGACGTTTGGTCTGAGGTATAACCTAGATTAACAACAATACTCGGGTAGGCTGTGATGGTTAAACAATGATGGAATTGTTTTTAAAAGGTCCAAAGAGAATATCCCTTACAGCACCACACCACAAAGCAGGATGGCTCAAAGCTTTCATGTTATTTACTCCAAATTCTGATCCTTCTATCTGAATGTTGCAGCAGAAATCGAGACTCATCATGCCAGGCAACATTTTTTCCAGTCTTCTATTGTCTCATTTTTGGTGCAAATTGTAGCCTGTTCTTTGCTGATACAATGAGTGGCACCTGGTGTGATCTGCTGCTGGTGCTGTAGCCCATCTGCCTCAAGGCTTGATGTGTTGTGTGCTGTTCCTCTATTGCACGACTCAGTTATACATTTTTATTGCTGGACCATTCAGGAAACTCCTAAAAAGGTCCGTTTCAGCCAATTCTGTTAAATATAAGCTGAACAGATCTACACACCAAAATTAGGGAATATTTGATTATTATTATTACGGTTTTTTGAGCAGTGTAGTTTTGTGCTTCCAAATCTTTGCAGTCCCGCTGCTGGAAAAACATATAAGCAGCAGGTTTATAGTCCACGTTCCCCAAAACACACAGGTTAAAGCAGGAACCCTGAAAAATATTTTAGCTGTCCCTGTTTCAATTTTCCAGTAGACTATTGGTTTTACATTAAATGAGTCTCCAGAGCAATGGAAATATACACAAGATTGTGTTTTTGTTTGACAAAGAATGAATTATGATTCTATGCGAGGCCGAATTGTTGTCTGGAGAGCAATTGGAAAATGTTGATATTTGAGAGTCGACTGAACCCTGACCAGGCACAGTGAAGGGGGCACTGCAGATGTCTCCCACATAGCTGTATTAATCTGTCATCTTGCTTTATGGGATACCATGTCAGAAGAGAAACCAAGCACCCAAATCCAGGTGTTAGCTGGTTTCTAATTATGTCAAGCTGTCAGCGGAAATGCGACTGAGGAACAGGCAATGAACCGCAAGGTCGAACATTCCTGCGTTGCCAGCTATTCCTTGGGGAAATGTAAAATGGGGAATTAATGTGGTTGCCAGCTAAGAACCTGTGGTTCCTGTGCCTCACTTGTGACTGATATGAGTTATGGCAACTAGATAATGTAGTAAGTCCTCCTCTTACATGCAGTGTGAAAAGTCAAGTGGTTTCGCAATTGGCAATGTGTTATAAAAAGCCTAATCCATAAAATAATCTTAAAGAATTGAATACAGGTGTGCTACATCCGCAGTACATTCTGCGAAGCAGGATGCTGACCCAAATGGACAGTACCATATAATCACACATTAATTTGGATACATTTTTAGATTTTAAATAATATCAATTCATTTATACCGGGAAATATACAGTATGTCCTATATTTAGTCTTCTATCATTCAGACATGATTTATAATAGTATATAATTATAATTTCGTATCATAATTCTTGTTTTGCCGTAGTTCTTATGTGAGATTGGTATAAAATAGGCTTTGTGTTAATTTATTTATTCTTAAACAATCAGATGAAATGGCATTCAAATTGTATAATTGTTTGCATATGAAGTGACATTCTGCCCTTTTCTGTCTTTGTTTGTAGGATTCAATTTGACTTCAATTCTCTTACCCTGCCCTCCCTTGCTTTAATAAAGTCTCGGTGAGAGGGTGCTGGTATGGGGATGCGAGACCTGTTATTGGCCGGTGTGGCCATAGCCATGCTGCTCGATTTCTCCAGGGCTGGCCTGGTAAAGAAAATGATTAGGCACCGAAGAGATTCCCTGTCACCCAAATCAGAGAATGTGACACTGCCTAAAGCAGATGAGCCAGTGGTCTTTAATCATGTATACAATATCAACGTCCCAACGGGATCCTTGTGCGCTGTGGACCTGGATTCACCCGGAGGGTCTGAACTGAAGCCGCGGTCTGTCCCATCTGAGCAACACATCGAGCACACGCTAGATGGAGAAAACCAGATCGTTTTCACTCACAGAATAAACATACCCAAGCAGGCTTGTGGATGTGATAACCACATGCCAGATCTGAAGGATCTCTTGAACAGGCTGGAAATGCTGGAGGCTGAAGTGTCTAGCCTCAGGGAGCAGTGCTCCAACGGTGTTGGCTGCTGCGGAGCTCAGGTTGCCGGTAAGTACAAATGAAAATGGGCTTAGTGGTTTCGCTAGCACATCCTTTGATCCTCAGAGATCAGTCAGGGTAGGGTATTACCCTCCTTGATCTTTTTTTCACACTCCAAACTACCTCGTCAGTGGCTTCTGTTGGACATATCCAATAAAACTCATTTACACTTGTGTGGCTGTGACTTTACGATTTTAACAGTGCCTTTTCCTACACTGACAGTATCTCTGTGCTTCTTAGGAGAGGTCACTACCAAACCATATTGCAGTGGTCATGGAAACTACAGCACTGACACATGTGGCTGTGTATGTGAGCCTGGATGGAAGGGAATCAACTGCTCTGAGCCTGAATGCCCCAATTTCTGTCAGGACCAAGGCCGCTGTGTGGATGGCAAATGCATTTGCTTCGACGGCTTTGGAGGAGAGGACTGTTCAATGGAACTCTGTCCTGTGGACTGTGGTGAAAATGGTGAATGCATTGATGGGGCTTGTGTGTGTGTGGAAGGTTTCACTGGTGAGGACTGCTCTATAAATGGTTGCTTAAACAATTGCCTGGGTAGGGGACGCTGTGTGGACGGTGACTGCGTATGCAGTGAACCCTGGACGGGCTTTGATTGTTCAGAGCTCATCTGTCCGAACGACTGCTACGACCGGGGTCGCTGCATCAATGGGACCTGCTACTGCGAAGTTGGCTTCACTGGGGAGGACTGTGGTGAGCTCACGTGTCCAGAGAATTGCAACAATAGAGGCATTTGCGTTAACGGTCAGTGCGTGTGCAATTTTGGCTACAGCGGAGAAGACTGCTCCACGCTGACATGCCCCAATGACTGCAACGAGAAAGGTCACTGTTTCAATGGGAGGTGCATCTGCGATCCTGGCTTCCAAGGTGAGGACTGTAGTGTCCTTTCCTGTCCTGACAATTGCAACGACAGGGGTAGATGCGTCAACGGGGAGTGCATTTGCGACCCTGGATTCCAAGGTCATGACTGTTCAGAGCTCTCCTGTCCCAACGACTGCCATCACCAAGGGCGGTGCGTTAACGGAAAGTGCATTTGCAAGCAGGGCTTTGCTGGGGAAGACTGCAGCATTAAGACCTGCCCTAACGACTGTCATGACCACGGTGAATGCGTGGACGGTCGCTGTGTCTGCCATGCTGGCTTCACGGGCAAGGACTGCAGTGAGCTCACTTGTCCTAACAACTGTCACGACCGAGGACGCTGCGTGAATGGACTGTGTCTTTGTGACAAAGGATTCACTGGGGAGGACTGCAGCGAAAAAACATGTCCAAACAACTGCCTCGACCGTGGGTATTGCGACGATGGAAATTGCGTCTGCTTCGAGGGCTACACTGGAGTCGACTGCTCAGAGCTGACCTGCCCGGATAACTGCAATAACCAAGGTCACTGTCTGAACGGCATGTGTATCTGTAATCTGGGTTTCACTGGGGATGACTGTTCTGAAAGTAAGTCAATGCCTGAGTATTGTAGAGTTCTTAGAAAAAAATCATCATTTCATTTTGAAATATCGCTTAATACAGCACTGTGCAAATGTCTTGAGCATTTTTTATTTTTTAGTTTATATTCACCTTATTCTTTATTTAGGTTGTAGTGGTCACTGCACTTTGCCTGGTTCTTACTTTGTTAGTCTCCTTTCCTCTGTTCATAAATGGTCAGGACCCTCACAGGACCTGCACAGATTGCAGTGACACTGATGTGGAGGTGGTGTCTTTCTTTGTGTTGCGCTGATACAAGTGGTTTAGACAGCAGTGCTGCTGGAGTTTCCTGGAGTCTGCTGAGAATGATCCAACACCCAAATAGTTTGATACCTTATCTGTGCTGGTCCTGATGTTTACAGAACAGAGTAATTGCGACAAATTAAATATTATGTCTAGAAACCGATGGACCACAGGAAAGTCCATCCTACTTTCCATCCTACAAAGTGCAATGACTGCTAAAACTTAAGTAACGAATAATCAACATATAAACTAATATATATTATTCATGCCTAAGACTTTCGCACCGTTGAATCCTTCCTTCAGAAACATGGTATCATGTCACCTCTTCCCACAGTCACCCCACCAAAAGACCTGACTGTGACTCGAGTCAACCCAGAGACTGTGGATGTGTCCTGGGTCAATGAGGTACAGGTAACAGAGTATCTAATAACCTACATGCCAACTGCCCCTGGTGGTCTGGAGTTAGATATGCGGGTACCTGGTGAAAAAAGAACAGCCACCATTAGAGAGCTGGAGCCTGGAGTGGAATACCTAATAAGTGTCTATGCTATTCTAAACAACAAGATGAGCGTCCCTGTCAGTGCCAGAGTGGCGACACGTGAGTTAGTCATCATTCTTTACCTTTTGCTTGGGTATCTGCTGTACACATTTGAGCAGTGGAAAGAAATGTCACATCGTACCACCTTATTCTGGCCACCTCATTAGATCTTCCGGAGCCTGAAGGACTTAAGTTCAAGTCTGTGAGAGAGACTTCAGTAGAAGTTCAGTGGGATCCTCTGAATATTCCCTTTGATGGCTGGAACCTCATATTCAGGAACACAGTGAGTACATTGCTTCTTTCTGCAGGCCACAAACCATCTCTGTGTAAGTGAAAGCCAAAGTCTAGTATTACACTGAAAGCTGGAGTGGAAATACCACATGTAATAAGGGCTCTTCTGTTGGCCAGCAATTGTACAATATGGGAAACTTTATGGCGAACCTGTGGAAAATAGTCAAGTTGTGCCAATAAGTCTTCTCCCACCCACTAAGCGCTCTCTGGATTGAGTCTGCTGACCATGCGCGGGACCACACCGTTTTTAAAGCTTTTTTTTTTCCCAAGAGCTCGAGCAAACCCTAAAAAGTAGCTCCCGTCAACACATGCGCACCATGTGCCCCAAAACCCCATTCTTTCAAACAACTTGCTAGCCTCATTCATGCATCAAGCTTGAGGTTGCCCATACCAAGCAAACCCTTCACTTTGAAGTGCAGCACTCACATCTAAGTGGATGTGATTGAAAGTCCCAAGTGTTTACTCTTCAGGATCTGTCTAATTTCCCTGCATTTCGTGGTGCTGCTGAGTCCGCAGAGTGCTTGTATATGGGCTTTCTTTTTTGTTAAACAAATACAAAACTGAATGAGGATTTTGTATTCGGAGCCAAGATGACACAATTTACATGGTAATTACATGACAGCCTATGCCAGAGTGTAAATAGCGTTTCATTTATTAAAGTTAAAGTGATTGCATGCACAAATTAGTGCAAACGAGGTTTCGGGAACTGATTGTACTTTGATTGTTGTGCTCTAATTTACAGAAAGAAGAGAACGGAGAGATTTTGAATGCGTTGTCTCCACCTGAGACGACCTTTGAGCAGTCCGGCCTTGGCCCCGGCCAGGAGTATGAAGTTAAACTTGAGGTATTGAAGAACAGTTCTCGTGGTCCTCCAGCCAGCAAAAATGTGGTGACAAGTAAGCAGCTCTGAACTATCATTATTTGACTTGCTCAGATATTTTTCTGGGATGGATTTCTGTCGATCTGAGACACAGAAACTGATCTAGTTGCAGACATAAATCATGGGCAATTGCTGTAACCGATTTTCAACTGTCAGCTATCATGCATCAAGCTACGGTTGCGTTCATGCCTGTTTAAACAAGCAAGGGCCATTGTGGTCTGTAGTTTCATGAGGTTACATTGGAAGAATGTAAATCTTTAGTGGAACGTTTTGTAGTATTTGTGTTATTCTTCAATATTTGTGGTTCACCAGTGCTTAAATATGACTGATGCTGGCCCACTAAGGATTTCTATAATGTAAGATATTTATATTGTTTCACTTGTCATAACGATTTGTCTAAAGAGACTTGCACCGGACAAGTCTAAACGTGACATTTTAGCTTGGCCGTAATGGGAGTTCCATTTAGTACACAGTACATTCACTTTTTCCACCACTTAGCATTTGAGTAAACGTACGCTCAGTGACAGAGAAAAAACTCACAAAGGAGGAGTTGTTGGCATGAAGTAAAACTTATCGTATCTTACCTTGAAACATTCAAAGTCAAATCATTATATAAGTAAGTGATGTATGAAGTACTATATTAGAGTGCAGGAATCCATTGAAAAGAGGCTTTAGTACCCTGTTGAGCGGCCTCTAGTCTGGATTCAAGGTGAGGCAAACAGGTTCTGTATGGTATCATGTGGTACATTTGCCCACAGATGTTACAGCTGGGCCGGTAGATCCTCATCCAGGACACCAGCAGTTGGGGCAGTGTGTCACTGTATACACAATATACATCTGGGCTCAGTTTTAATACAATACAAATAATGAATAAAGAAACCAACAGTTGTTTCTGTTTTAAGCCACTACAGCATATCGGTTAATAAAATGTAATATGATTTCACTTGTATGCAGTGGTTATTCAATGGATAAAGACCTAGAGATATAAAACTTGTGCTTCTTGGCCCACAGTTAAGTGGATTGGATTAGAGGCAAATAAAAGTGATATTCAACTTATAAGCGCTGTCACAAAAAAACAACACAAGGGTAACACAATCTCCAGCAGTTAAGAGGATTCGATTGTTTTGGGAAACTGATCAGATGAGGGTTTCCCAATGAGGAATTCCCAATGCTGGCAGCTTGGTGAACCCAGAACTTGCCCTTCTTCAGTCCAGAGCCTTAACTGCTAAGCTTCCATTTCTTCACAGTCATTTTATGGTCATTAAAGTCTTTCAGTAAATCCCGAAGAGTTTCTGGGAGACTGTCTCCTCAGAATTTACAGTTTCCCTGCTGGTACTCAGCCATCATAAATAAAAACGCATGCAAGAAACCTATTAGGTCTGTACCATTTTACGGTATTTAAAGATTTTCACATTTGATTTGTAGTAACCTTGTGAAATACAAAGTCTGCATAGTGACTTTTAATGTTACTGCATAACACAAAAGGACCATTTGGAGTATATTATTTCAGGATTAACTTTCAGGAAAGCACTTAAAACACCATAGGAACACACAAAACACACATTAAATACAAAAAAGGTGGCTAGAATAAAGAAGCCTACTGTCTTCTCAATCCATTACTGAGCTATGTGCCTGAGGGAGCAATGACTTTTAAATTTCTGTCCAATAAGCAATGCTTCCTCAATAGGACTGAAGAAAATTGTTTTCAAGCTCAAATGTTTTAGAATGACTAGGGAACACCGCGGTATCTCATGTGGCAAGAATGTGACACACTTTCAAGCAACACATAAACCTTGTGCTATAATTTAAATCACTGACCTTGTGTAAACACGACCCCCAAGTCCGGTAGTGCCATCGGAACCACTTTGCATGTTCCCCAGTAAAATGTTGCTGTGCCTCACTAAAAATGTAATTTTATACTGGAAGGCTGAACATAACTACAGGACATGTCACGCTAATTTACTACAGGCACTACATTTCCCATAATGCCCCACCATCTTCCTAAAATCTTTAATGGCTACTTCTTTTAATCAAAACCACTTTCTTTGTTTTTCTTATGGTGTAATGGACATCGGCACATATTGAGTGTGTTTGGAGAAAACAATTAATACAAATAATTTAGTGTTTGTTTGTTCAGAATTCCTCTTCCACTTTAATGGTCAGGCTTATTTTTATGCAGATGTGCCTGATTGTCTGATTGGCAAGCAGCTGTGCCCCTGTAAATTCTGAATTCGTCCCAATGCAACAAGTAGTCTAGAGACACCCCTGCCAAACTCTTTTTTTTTTTTAAACTATTTTGGAATATGCCATTCGGGTTCTAGGCTTCACTGAGTTCTTACCAGCTTGTGTCGCTTTGTCCATGCAGAGATTGATGCTCCCAGCCAGGTGAATATTCGAGACGTGACAGACACTTCAGCGCTGATCACCTGGTTCCAACCCGTTGCTCAGGTGGATGGAGTCTCTGTGTCTTATGGTCCTATTATCAGCTCTTCAGACACCCGTACAGTGGAGCTGTCTTCCTCAGACTCGCAGTACCACTTGTCTGAGCTCTACCCGGACACGGAGTACACAGTGTCCCTCATGGCCCGCCGAGGGGAAATGACCAGTGTGCCTGTCCATGAGACTTTTACCACAGGTAATGATATCCATAACAGATAACAGGTAGCTTCCTGTTGCATCAGGAAACTTTACAGTATCTCACAAAAGTGAGTACACCCTCACATTTTTGTAACTATTTTATTACCTTTTCATGGTTCAGCAATGAGGACTTGACACTTTTCATACAATGTAAATTAGTCAATCTAAAGTTTGCATAACTACAAATTTGCTTTGCCCTCAAAATAACTCAGCCATTCATGTCTAAAGTGCTGGCAGCAAAAATGAGTGAAAATGGCCAAATTGTGTCCTAATTGCTATTTTTTGTGTGGCCACCATTATTTTCCAGCACTGCCTTAACTCTCTTGGCCATTCGATCACCATTAGATTAGATTAGATATCATTATTGTTTTAGCCGTGGTTTAATGACCAAACAGAATAATTTCTGTCTCTTTATTAAAGTACAACCAGAATATATAGGACATTTGTATACAGTGTATGCATCTATAGGCTACAGTGTTAATTATTTAGTTTGACCTCCCCTTACACTTGAGCGATAGCAGCATCTAGCAGCTTCACCTGGATGCCAGTTTGACCCTTCTACAGTCCAAAGAATGCTTTTGAATAGTAGCAGCCAAGAAACCACCTTTCAGAAAGGGGACAGGGCGAAAAGGCTAAGACGTACTAAACCTCAGAAGGATTAGAAATAGGATCAGTGGAAAAGAGTTTTATGGAATGACAAATCCAAGTTTGAATTTAAGTCCAATCGTCAACAATGTGTTCTACGGTATATTTTCATACACTATTGCTAAAACAACAAATCTAATGGTGGCCTCAGACTTTTACACAGCTCTGAAGCCATTTTTTGGATATTAGCCACCCAACCATATTAGAACCATTTTTTTATTTCAGGTGGTACTTTAGGATCAGCACATACTTGATGCAGAACTAATGTGGTCTTAATGTGTTCCAGACCTGGATGCTCCTACTAACCTGCGGGTGATGGAGGAGACGGACAATAGCATCACATTGGAGTGGAAAAACAGCCAAGCCAATGTCCCCAGCTACCGTATCAAATATGGCCCACTGTCTGGAGGGGAACATGGGGAGCTGACGTTTCCTACAGGCCCCCAGGACACCACTCATGCCAAGATAACTGGTAAATTTTAGTAAGAAAAAGTGGGCTCACTTGTGCTTCCAGTCTTATAAGTGTATGTATATAATGAATTGGATGAGGACCATTATATAAGCCACCGATGCATAAATTCATCTAATACCAATGTATGTAATGTTCAAGATCACAGTAAATCTTTTGTCCTTGAATTACCCATGGCCCACATAAAGCAGTGAATTTTTTAAGACTATGTTACTGGTGCACACACGTATTTCACGGTTATGTGTAATTGCCGTCACACTTGTGATTTTATGGAGAATAGTAAAGCATTTTCTCTCTATGAGGTGTAATTTCATGCTTGTGCAGTGACCTCTGTAGAAGGCAAAGAGACCGTGAGGATAAATGCAGAGATGCGGCATAGACCTTTTATCAGAGAGATGATCTAAGAGCCTCTTGAAAGATAGTAAATATGCTTTTTGCCTGTGGCATCTGCCACTTTATTGTGGCTTTTGTAAAGAATGAAGGGCGTGTAACTGAAATGACTGGTGGAAGATTTTGAAACAATAACATGAACCACGGCTGTTTATAGCAGGTATCCCAGCGATGAGGCTTTTCAAAACCTGACAAACCTCTGATTGGTCAACCTTCATGCTTGATGTTTCATGTTGTATTCATTATTAATACGGTTCTATATAAAAGGTCTGCGCTGGTGTTTTTCCAGGTCTCAAGCCTGGAACGGATTATGGAATGGGGGTGACAGCAATCAAGGATGAGAAGGAAAGCATGCCTGCCACTACCAATGCAGTGACTGGTAAGATGCTCTATATTCACCATCTGTCCTCATGTATACTTCTCACAAAAAATAGAAAATGTGAACTATGAAATATGCCTTATCTTTGTGAGCAGTGTATTTCTTTCAAAAAAGGCTTTTTTCATGATTTCGCTGCCAGCCATTCATGAGATGTATTGCAATAGCCTTTAGCTATAGAGACATCTGATTCCAATTACTGAATCAGTGGAACGATTCAGTAACGTGTCCTACCTGAAGAATTCGTGCCAGATGCATAAGTTATTCAAATAAACCTGATCCCTCTCAGAACTCGATGCTCCAAAGGACCTGGAGGTGAGCGAGTCCTCAGAATCCACACTGGCACTGAAATGGAGAAGACCTTTGGCCAAGATTGACATGTATAGGCTGGTGTTCGTGTCTGCTGATGGCCACACATCTGAGCTGGAGATTTTAGGCAGTGCCAGCAGCTACGTGCTAAGGAATCTGGACCCTGGCATGCTCTACACCATCAGCCTGACCTCTGAACGAGGCAGAAAGAAGAGCAGTCCAGCAACCATCTCAACATCCACAGGTCAGTTATTGCCGGTCTATTCTATACTAGTTGTGAAAAAATTAGTTTTAGTTGCTGTCAGTAGGGCTCGCCTAGTGGCCGTTTTGCAATAGATCTGGCTCCTGGTTTTTACACCATCTGTCCTTCCTGACAAAACTCCTCAATTATCCAAGCTTGAGACTATTGGTTTTTTGTAAATACACCACTTAAACCATCATTGCTTTCCAACAGCTGGCTCTAAAAACTGAGCCACTAAAACTGCTTTCTGGTGCATTATTTAGTACTTGAATATGTAAGTTTGCAGCCTTTGACTCATCTTTGAGGATATCCAAGCTCTCATCTGGATCCTTATTTATCCTGGTTCCTCTCAAGGTTTTGTTCACCTCTGAGTTTTCTTCATACCTGTATACCTCTGGTCATTCTGTAAATCTACTCTGCAGCAGTATATACTGTTAATAGTGATATCTATGAAAATGTAAGTGACTTTTATTTAAATAATGTTCATAATCTCTGTCAGACATTGATGCTCCAAAGGACCTGGAGGTGAGCGAGACCACAGAATCCACGCTGGCTCTGAAGTGGAGAAGACCTTTGGCCAAGGTTGACATGTACAGGCTGGTGTTCATATCTGCTGACGGCCTTACAGCTGAGCTGGAGATTCCAGGCAGTGACACCAGCTATGTGCTGAGGAACCTGATCCCAGGCATGCTCTACACCATCAGCCTCACCTCTGAACACGGGAGCAGGAAGAGCAACCCAGCAACCACCTCAGCATCCACAGGTCAGTCAGAGAATGGTTACTAGTTATTTTGTTAAGATAAGGCGTTAATACTTAGTTTACAGTTAAAGAAGCAAAATTAGTAGGTTACATATCTTAAGGTGCTATGTTAAATGCATTAATTAGCCTGAGCAATTAGCCTGAGAGCTCAGTAGAATTTCCAGGCATAAGTAATGTCATCACGCCAGAAAGTTACTCAATAGCATCTGCTTCTCTCCCAAATCAGTCACAAGCTCCCATGGCTTTAATGAAAACTGATAACGGAGTTTATTTTTAATAGAGGCACACCTAATGTTTATGTAAACACAAGATATGTTTAAGTATTTAAGTAATTTCGCTTCATAATATCATTTTAAAACATAGCATATTTTACCCCGAAGGGTTACAACAGGACTCTGGTAGTAATTACATTAGACCAACCCCAGATGTAAACCTGATACCTTTCAATTATAAAATGTTTATTTTGGATATTGGATGGATCAGGTCTTTCCATAGGAAAGAGGCATTTAGGTATGCTTACATTTATTGAGTTATCCAAAGTAAGGATTATCTTTAGTATTTCTGTTCAGAAACATCAATATTTCTTTTGGCAACTAAATGTATAGTTTTATCACTGAATAAATTTTATGTCAGGCTTCTGTTTCCCTTTAGCTAGCCAGTTTTTTGCTTCCATACAGTGTGTAGCACTGTTCATTCCAACTTTACGTCCTTAGTTCCTCTCCAGCTACCACATATGGATTTATTTTCATTCTTAAAGCAGCATGGGGGAGACACAGGCAGATGACTATGGCATTTGTTTAAATTTGTGGTTACGTTGTTCCTTTTATTATGATAAATGCCCCATGCCCCCATTTAAACCGTTTTTAAACGAGTGGAAAATGTATGGCTGTAGAGGAAGCACGTAGACGGTATTTTACAAAAGGTTTGGGAACTGAGCGTAAAATGATGTTTTTAATATGCAAATGAAAAAAAAAATGAAAACCGTTTTTTTGTAACATCCATTTTAATAGAAAAGAGGAAAATACGACGTTTTCCCCCAAACTATGCAGAAAAAAACATTGGGGAGCTAAAAGTCATAGATCGCTAGTGAAAATGCTTCTGCTATTCCGTTGAATTTTCTCGAATTTAATATGCTTTTCATTCAAATTAATGTCATTAGCAAAACAGTTTAAGCTCTTGTGATGGCTCGTGTTGAGTTTGTGTAAAATCGGATGATCCGGGATCCGATCTAGCTTGATTTCACAATACTCAAAGAGCATCTTGTGATGTTACTGAATGCTTGGCTTTCTCAGTCCTTAAGTTACCCAACAAATGCTGGATCTGCTTTTGATTGTGAAGGGAAAGTCCGCTTCATAATCAAAGTCAACACTACTTGATCTACTTTGGTCTTCAAGTAGCTTTGAGGTGTGTTTTGGGGCATTATCCTTTTGGAGTAGTTATTCTTCTTCACGAAAATCCAACATGCATTTTCACTGGTGGTCTTAGACTTATGGCCCTCACTGTATAGCACATGTAAGTATCTTCATTGCACTGCACCAGTTCCTAAAATGATTCATTTTTGAAAATCCCACGCTTAGCCGTGACTGATTATTTGAACCTCTGTGTAGCAGCTAAGGGAAATTTGGGTTGGATTTGCTGGTGCAAGTAACCAGCAGGGTCAGATTAAATTTAGAAGCAAAGCTTGACTTGTAGTGTGGATGAAGGAAACCAGAGCTTTCTTTACGCACTACCGTCCAACCCTCCGCTGGTTGACACATGAACGCAGCTCTAATACATCCAAAATCACTCTCAGCTCTTGGCAGCTGTTTGGAAGTATCGCAATTTGGCTCAGTCAGATGACCAATTTGTTTTCCTGACTGTGGCTGTGGTTCATTTATTAGAAAATACATTTATTACATCTATGCTCTTTGTTAATCCAAAGAAAACAGGATGTCTTAAATGACATACATGTCAAATTACTACATTCCCAATGAGGATAGTAACATGACTTACTATTTACTGCACAGTATACAGTTTAGGACACATTTGTTTAACTTGGTCATCATTGCTGGAGCCCTCCAAATCAAAAGCCTTGGCATCAGTGGCGTAAACATCCCGACTTGGCTATTGAGCTTACTTGCTCAGTATGGGTGTTTTTCCATCGTCTCAGCCTGTCACAGTGTGGGCGGAAAATGAGAAATGCGTTTTTGTATCTGTATTAATGTGAGGAAGATCTAGCCTTAAAAAGCTGGAGACTAGACATGTCTAAGAAAATGTTTTTTTATCCTTTTTGTTTTTACTACAGTGCTAAAATTAGGTGTAGGCACATGGAAACTGGCAGACCCAAAGCTCATTCATGTGATAATTGTCCAAATGAGGCCGCTCCCCTCCCGTTTATGTGATCTTTCCACTATGAACTGTGGGGCCAGCTAATGAATAGGCCCTATTTAGAGGCTTCTCTAAATTCAGAGGTGCAATAATCTCACAGATTCATTTCTGATACCATTATCAGCCCCAGACATCAAGTACAAGCATGAAGCATCCACTCTCCCCACGACCATAATGGGATTGGGGGGTGGGCTTGGGATGGCAGGGAATCCTCACAGTCTAGGTCGTTCTCCTGATGGACAGGTTACAGGAATCTATGTTTAAGTGCACCGGAGCAGCATTAATGAACCAGCACATGTGGAAAATGTACCTGTAACTCCATTCTTAAGGGGCTTTAGTGGAGGATTGACTGATTGCATGTATACAGAGGTTCCTGCAGCGTAGTAAACAGAGCAACAGCCATACCAGCATGAAAAGGGGCCCTGTTGCTATGTCTTCCATCTGCACGAAGGCCATATATAAGGCATACAGATGTATATACACTTATATCAGTCCAAACCTTTCGAACACCTTAAATCTGTTGCGTCATAAGTGTTAATGCTACATAGTTATGGGCTGTGTCCAAAATGGTCGCCCATTCATTATTTCCAACAGTCGAACTGCTATAAGAAAGACTGTTATTTAACACAGTCGTGTAGACTTTTCACATTTTTTAAAACAATAATATTAATTGAAGCGCAATATGAAAATATTTACTACAGTACAATACAGTAATTCTTACCTTTGTATCTTTTATAAATCGTAACACTTAGTGAAAACAGAAAATAGAGTTAAATGTTACCATGCTGTTTTCTGCCTTTCGACAGTTTTCTATCATTCAGACATGAATAAGATTTTTATGCCAACAGCATGAACTAATAATCAGATGAACAGACATAGTGCATACCTGTACCAATACAGGCATTCAGACTAGTTAAACTTTGGCAGAGACAAGGTCTATGACAGTCCATTCCAGACATCTAGAGGAAAAAGGCAGAGCATAATGGAGAAAATGGTGGGGGCTTTGGAGATACTTCTGGCTTTGTTCCTCAAACCCATGGGAATGGGCATCCATACCAAACTGTTTAATTAGTTTAGAAATCGTTTGTTCTTCTGTTAATCAAGTGGAGTTTATGGGATTGTTCTGTAATGTAGGGTTTGGCTTGGGTAAATCGTGCGTTTTGGTCAAATGCATTCAGAAATTCTGTAAACGTAAATGGGTTGATATCGTATAAAACGGTGTTCAAAAGTTAAGGACTGAATATACCATGTATATTAATATATTTGGCGCTTACAGTGTGTGCACCAAATATATTTGAATCAAATATCCTTTAATATATGTAGTATGATGGCTGTTTATTCTATTGAAAATGCTTTAAAACAGTATATCATTTGAAAATGGTCTATAGTCTGGCAAAGGTTAACACAAAACAAAATGTAATAGGTGGAATAATTGTTCAATATAGCATCATGAGAAATCGTGTTTTTAAAAAGTACAACAATAAACCAAATCCCTGTTTCATGTTGGGAGCTATGAAATGAACAGCCTTCATGCACAGAAATACAAATAGTCTTTGTCCCATGAATAGTGAATCTGTGAATGTGTTCATTATTCCGAAAGCAGTTCCAAAAACACTGCATTGCAGGACTTGCATGGGAATGATTAATTGTCTGATTCTCTAATTGACACTTCAGCACTTAGTCAGTAAACA
This sequence comes from Parotocinclus haroldoi, assembly GCA_034779995.1. Classification (NCBI taxonomy): domain Eukaryota; kingdom Metazoa; phylum Chordata; class Actinopteri; order Siluriformes; family Loricariidae; genus Parotocinclus; species Parotocinclus haroldoi. The sequence goes on from JAUZST010021064.1 coordinate 49,183, forward strand.
TCGTTCAGTCCATCCGCATTGTCTGGAACGTGATTGGCCGCTGTCCTGGTGCACACTTGAATGTGCATTGAGAGGATAATGGTAGCCCACGGTGCATCTCTGAGCTATGGGCTCCCCTCGCCTCATGTATGCTGATGAAATGCAATTAGACTCAATCATGGTTTTGCGCTGCCACTGCTTGGCTTTCTCCTGCTTTTTGAAGTGTTTGGTGTATTTCTGCTCAGACAGACTACATGGAACCTTCAAAAAAAAATTAATGACTTCACCCGGGGTCATTAATACCAATGCTTCCGCTGCTAGCTGCAGTCAGGTGAATGGATGCTCTTAATGACTGCGAATCGAGTCTGTTTATCGCTACAAATGTTCTATACAATTTATTCACTGCATGGGCAGATGTTCATCCGGCATGGAACAGATGGAACCGCATATCAACACCCAGATGTTTATAAGTCTTTGCTCACAGGGCAGATGGGTTTCTCTGCAAATATTTGATACAGCTTGCTATTGTTGATGTTGTGAGAAAATCTGTTTATACAAATCCTATATTATGTTATGTCTTGGTGACGTTCCCAGAACTGAAACGTTATAGCATCTAGATGAACATTTTTGTATTTCCAGGTTCTTATTCTTGTCTGATCACAGACAGACTGTTAATTGGCCAATTAGTTTAATTGAATTTTGTTAGAGAAGGGAACGAAAATAAGACGGACAGAGGAATGCCAGCACAGAGCTTTTTTATATATATATAGACCGGAAATCCCTTTTTTCATTTATTTCTAACAGGATAACTCCTACCTCGTTTCTGTACATTTAAAACTCTGCTTTCACTGATATCAAGATAACACAATCATGCTGGAGCCTTTTAACATGAACAGGGACTGTGTTAGCCTAGCGGTTAAGGTACTTGAACTATAGACCAGAAGGTCCAGGGTTCAAATCCCACCTCTGCCACAGCTGGGTCCCTGAACAAGGCCCTTAATCCACAATTGCTTGGATTGTAAGACTGTATTAATTGTAAGTCGCTCTGGATAAGGGCGTCTGCTAAATTACATAAATCTGAATCTAAATGTACAACGCAGTGTTAATCACGTATCTTCAGGATTATCTCCTGAATAAAAAAGTTCGTTGTCGCTGATAAATGGGTCGGAAGTGAAGGATGCAGGTAGAGGTAAGAAGCCATTCAGGTCTGCAAATAAAATAGTCATTCAGCAGAATCTGTAAAATACATATTCAAAGACCTATTTTATCTAGTGTCGGTCTAAGACTTTTTGTCGTGATAATTATCTTGATATTTGTGCTGAGTTGACAATAATCTTGTATCCTATCGCTACAGTGCATTAAGGATTTAAAATTATGCGTGACATTGGGCAATTCTGATAGCAGGCTTTGATTGTACTAAGTAAATGCTTTGCTTTGCATATCGTTTGTTTAGCTTCCTCCTAAATTAGCAAGGACTCGGACTGTAACTGTTATCATGTGATCATGGTCCTGTACCTAAGGCATATCTGTTATGTTGGAAATATATCGTTTACATATTTTATGGAAATTCACAGGCTTTTAAGGTGGGGTGGAAGGGGTTCTTCCAAAATGTTTGAATATTCTTGATAGAGATTGTAGAACGAGCCTACCTGAACTACCTTTAACATAAATGTTGCTGCGACTTGCAGCTCCACTGGTAAGTTTCCTGCTCGTATCATCCACGTTTTTTTCTCCTCCGTCTTAATCTTTAATACTTTTCTTCCATCCAATTACTCTTTTCAGCTTGTAGCAGACTCTACAAGCTTAAGAAAGGAGCATTTCTTCTCAAGTCCCTGGCCTAACGAGGTTCTTCATTTTTGTCCTCAATGGTCAGTCTGTCTGCTTAACCTGTTCTGTTTATCACCCAGGCATTCAAAAGCCCCTGCTGGGCAACATCTCCATCTCCGGCGTATCCTGGGATGGCTTCAATGTTTCCTGGGAGTCAGAGCGAGGGCACTTTGATGGTTTTGTGGTTGAGGTGGCTGACCCTGATGGCCTGTCTCTGGGCCAGAACCATGCTCTGTCAGGACAGGAGCACAGCCTGGCTATCACTGGTCTTTCTCCCAGCACTTTCTACAGGGTCACGGTGTACGGCTTATATGGCGAAGAGCTCTTAGAGCCGATGTTTGCAGAGACCATTACAGGTACCAGAGCTCTGGGAGGTGCATCTCCAGGTCTTTATCTGGCACAATCTTTTTACGTCTTTCCCAATAGTTCTCTTACGAATAATATGCATGGTAAATAAAGGTCATATTTCAGTGGATGCTTTAACATAATGCTTTAACAAATAGCACACGATGTACGTACTGCAAAAGCAGTGAAAATGTACAGTGAAAATGGCTTGAAGATTTCAATGATACATTTTTTGTGATGCCACAACATGATGCGGTCCACAGTTCGAAGATTTACTGTCTCTGCTCTAATGGATGGAAGGGTGGCATTCATATATTCTGATCTGGAGCGAAGTCTTACTAGAAAATTGTGGTTCTGCTAATTGATTTATGAAACAGGGAGTTAAGCATTATAATCCAAGCGTGTACAGCCATGTAGGCTTTAGATTGATCGAGTCTACCATTTTGGTTATCATTGGATTTAGTTGAAGAAAAACTAATAGCAATTTTCCATTCACTTTTTTATCTGCTTTATTATGGAAAGGGTCGCAGGAGTCAAGTCAGCTTTATTTCTATAGTGCGTTTTACAACATATCATTGCCTCAAAACGGCTTTGCAATACTATATTAGGGCTAATATTTAAGGCCAGTCTCAAATTAGGCAAGACAAGTGACAAGGAAAAACTCAATATTTTACCAACGAAAACTGGGAAGGACCAAGCCTAAAAAAGGGGCCCATCCTCCTAGGGCGGCTTAGATGCTATATACAATTAAACTTGCATTTTATTCCATGCCGGTGGCATAGGGCACAAGGCAGGAACAACCCTAGAGAGGCCGCCAATCCATTGCAGCTTCCCAACAAGCATAAACAGACCACCTTAGCGTAATCAATGATCCCTGGAAAGCTGGAAAGAAACCCAGACCGCTCCACCTGTGGTCAGGCCCTGGACCTTTACTGTGAGGTGAGACAGTTCTACCCACAGTGCCACCCTATAGCAATTTTAGGTATTACTTTTTAAGAACGCTTACATAATATACATAAAAATAAGTATTACTGTTGTAATAAGTAGTTGTTTTTTGTATACAGTATTTGGTCGCCTGTGTAATGCTTATACACCATACTACAGCAGCTTCAATGTATTTTTAGCTTAGTCACTTTAACAAATGATTGCTCCAAGGTAACCATTTTCTTTCAAATCTTAATAGGTTTGGCGGAGCTTCATGAAAATAAAGTTGGGGTGTAATTGCCTGGAGTGATTAGTAGGGTTCAATGAGTAAGACACTACAAAAGGAGGCTTTTCTCAGGGATAAGACCTCAAGTGTATTATCATAAGAGTGGAGTAATCCTCCCAGCTCAAAGTATGACTACATGTTTCTGCCTAAACAAAGCTGTAACCTTAGCATTGCTGCATGGATCAAAGAGTCATGCAGGTCTGGACTCAGCCCGCAAACAAGGCCGCCGAATCCGCCATGCCTCCACGCTTCCTGTTGAGTGCTGTGTGGTATCACAACCTTTTGGCTGCCCTGTATATCAGGCACATCTAAAAACCTATTAGCTAGTGTTTGATTTTTGTCTGTAATCACGTTGTCTTGATGGAGCCACTCTCATTAGTAATCCATTGCTATAACTGCTGAACCTTTATTTCCCCAGATCCAATATAACCAATGTAAGTTGTAAACAAGCTGCACTACATACAGTAATGTGTAAAGTATTGCTGTTTTTTCACGGCACCTTTGTGAAGTCGAAAACCCCCTTGATCTTACTTCTAATATAATTTACACAAAGCCACCTATTTGTTTCAGAAACTGTCATTACCACATTGTTTTCAGTCAAACCTGCCATTAAGTCTCTCTTGAATGTTTACGATTACAAACTACAACCTTTTTATGTCAGCGAAGGTCTTGTGCAAATGTTTTAGGACTTAAGCTCACATTTTCCTGACTGCTACGTGTTGGGGCATGCAGGCATTCATGGTCCACCTGCAGGAGCGTATAATAAGCTCTCTATTTTTGCCTAACCACAGACAAAGCCTGTAGGTGCACCTGCCGACCTCCCTCTCTGATCAGTGTCTTACACTTTTCCGTCAACAAAGTCAAGCTAATAATGGCCTTTTATTTGGCAGGACATGCTATACAAGCCCATGTCAGTAATCACTGTTCTGTGGTTAGTTACCAAACTAATTATGGTAAACAGAAGATGCTGTTGTCCAAAGATAGGAGATTTATCCTGGCAACAGAGCTTCATGCTGCCCACAATAGCACTGGTGCTGGATATTAGCTCCAAGTCGTAGTTTCTTGGCAAATAAAGATGCCGACTGGGCAGGATCAGTTTGCCAGGGAAGTGATCCCAAGGAGTTTTTGTCATTTTATGAGAAAGATCTCGTCAGTATGCAGAGCCAGCTTCTAACTCTGCAGCAGACTTCATTCGAAAGTCCCACTTTCACACATTTTCTTGGCATACATCAAGGAGCGGCTGCACGGCTGGACTGTTGAGCATGCATGCTAATAGGTAAAATAAAGGCGGGAGAAAACACTTTCATTTGAGATTACATCTGCAAGTGTATTTTTAACCACGCTGTCTTAAAGTCAAATAATTTATATGATAAATATGACAACAATGATCAACTTTTAGAACATCGTAAAGTCTCAAAATAATGTTAACATAATAAGGAAATGACAGGATCTTATATAGTCTCATGCAACAGCTCAAATGAATTGCTTTGTTGATTTCCTAGAAAACAAATCTAATACAACTGAAATATTGTATGTCCTAAGGCTTCCATAGGGGTATTGATTGCTTTTTTAAGGTCTCCGACCTGGAATTTGTTTTATTTCTGGGATTTACTTCCCGGAAATATCATTTAAGTTTGCTCTTGCATAGCTGGTGCCAATGTTTCATTTAGAAAATCAATCAACGTGACACTGGGTGCCCGAGATTTTGCACAATATATATTGATAATATAATTCTATCTGATACGTTGGGTACCTGCACATAGACTGTCACGGGCAGCATGGTGGTCTCGCTGAAAAGGGTAGCACAGCGGAATAGTTCTGGGTTTAATCCCAGGGTGGGCCCTTTCTATGTGTAGTCTGCATGTCCTCACCAGGTCTGTGTGATTTTACTCCGGTTCCCTCCCATAGTCCAAAGACATGCATGTTAGATTAATAGATTATACTAAATTTCCATTGCCTTGAGTGTGAATATATATATATATATATATATATATATATATAACTAGTCTGTAGATAACCTTGTGAATACGTTAGTGATGTAAATAAACAAACACTGACTGTCACCGAGGGAATATAATCAACAAAATAGTTTTTAAAGCTATTATCAAAGATTCAACTAAGCAATATAAATTTTTTTTCTATGTTTCTTCTGTAAGGTTCACACAGTCCTAGAAATACTAAAAGTGTCATGGAAAAATAATTTCGATTTGCAGACCTGGAGAAGTTTTGGGAAAGAATAAATTATGTGCAGGGTTTGGAAAATACTGAAAGATTCAGTAGAATTGATCTTCATTCCAAGAAAAATGTCTTTATCAATCAACATCTAGTGAAAAATCTAAGCCATAGATCCAAAAACCTGACTCATAATCTATTCACGTGTACAAATACGGGTCAATCCGGGCTAGCAGTCACTGTGACTGGTGCAATGAAATACAGAAGTATTGGCAGCTGCTCACAGCTGTGAGACAGCAAAGCAAACACGGATGTCAGACAATGCTAACATTTTGTCTGTGGAACTTCTGAGCTACGTCTTTCTTTCAAATCATGTGCCAGAGCTGATCAATAGTTTACATGTTCGCTGGCAGAAACAACGATGGCGGCAGAGTCTAGTTATACTGCATATATCAAGTTCTACTTATAAAATAAAAAATGAGGTCATTGCAAATGTAAAATGTGTGGACAGTGTTTGTAGGCGGTGTTTTGAGTTATTGGCAGTGTGACCTGGAATTCTGCTTGTATCAAACGCATAGAGAGGGAAGGGTTGGACATTTAGAGTAGAACACTCCTTACCTATTGAGAGTTTAGGATTTCAAACATTCTGTACTTCAAATCTCTGGTCCAACTTTTGCGTGGACTGTTTTTAAACTTAGAACGTTGCATCTATATTTCCTCATTGTTTTCCGAATTGCGTGTAGATCGGACCCACCTCGATAGTGCACTGCTCACAAAAATTAGGAATGTACTCCAAAAATGGAATATCCCCTAATTTTGTGAGCAGTATATTACTGGTGGAGCTTCCTGAGTTCATTCCTTCTGATAAAATGTACTGAAAAATCCAAAGGTCTAAACATCCAAAGCTAGTCAGCTGTGTTTTGCTTTGGTTAAACAGAAGATGCTGCCATGCTATTAGTACCAGCCCAGGTAAAAATGTACTGTAAACTTTGACAGGCTTGAAGAACCATGAAGTGGACAAATGACCATCAGAATCCATGGTAGAACTGTGAAATAATGTATGGTCAGTTCAAAGTCAACCACGTTTACAATTATACTATGACATTCGACAGTGGAACCATGAGATGGCCAAATTATCATAAAAAAATGTATAGTAGAACTGTGAACAATCACATTAACACACTGTCAATCAATATACAGTTTTATTATGAAATTTCACAGTACATTGTTCCCTTGGGAGGTGAGCGATAATTTAATTCACAGTGTAAACTTAGTGTAAAAAGAATGTTGTACACATGATATACTTCCTTCTATTTCAAAGACAACATAATGCTTTTTGTGTACCTCGCGCTTTTTACATTTAGCATAAACTGTGTGTACATATCGGCAGTTTGTGTACTAAAACTGCATAGTTATCGTCATGAATCGTAATAGACTGGTAACTGAACATAAACTTAACGTTACACAATGTGTTCAACAGTGTGAATAGTAAATGTAACTAAACATGCAAAACCCCCTTGATTAACCTGGGCTAACTGTTCCAAGTAACATTAGCTTAAAGCTAGCGAGTTGATAGTAGCCTGCTTAAACAACCACAGATATTCCTAGTAGATAGAAATCAATCAGTTAAATAAGTAAACTGATTTCAGCCACATTTCTATGACTTAATAGTAGTTGATTAGCCTCGAGTTTAAGCAGTCTGCTCAGGCAGATTCTGACGCCAAATGTTGTATCAGTTTCTACTGGTGTGCTATAGTCACATGATTTATAGGTGGTGTTATAATAAAAATAGCCAGGTTGTATGATTAGTGTGATTTCCACCTTCGAGTGACTGTTAACAAAATCTAAAAGTGAGAGGCTTAACCCAGACGTGCAATCTTTTGTTTACAAATATTTCTGACAGTATGAATAAAAATGCCAACATGTAGCCTACAGTGGATTGGCATTCCATTTTTTTTTTTTTTGCTTCACCAGTCCAGTTTTTAAAAGAGTTACATTTGCCAGAATATCATCTTGCACCCTGAAGAGCAAACTTAAAATCTGACTAATGGCCAGAACACCATGTAGAGTTTTAGTATCCAGGAAACTCTACTTTTAGCTCAGCTGTATTAACAATATCAGAATGCCAAAGCCTGTCAGGTTACTGAGCCGAATGATGCTTTCAGTACCATGACCTCCTCTTTTCTGCAGGTTAGCAGGCGCCTCGTTCATCCTGCATGAACAGATGGCTCTTTGTCTGAGCCGGGAGACTTAGAAAGACCAAGTTGATGAAAGTGATCTGCAGTTAGCACTTTAGCACTCTCGGAACGCCCCCGCCAAACCCCCTCCGGTACTCCTCCCGACAATCCTTCCAGCTAGAGCTCTATGCTAATGAAGAGTGACGGCTCCACAGGATCTGTCCTCGCTCTAGTTCATTTCCAACCACTTCTTCACTTCATGACAAATGGCTAGCCCGTCTCGCGTCACTCCGGAGCACGAGAGAGAGTGAAGGAAAAGTGCTTTAGTCTGGTCAAGTGTTTTGAGGCCCCCCTCATTGCTGTCGTGATCAGAAGGTAGGGCTGTGTATTGGGGTTCAGTCTAGGACAGGGGTAGTACTGTTTTTACTTTGCTCTCCATCAGCGGAATCTATAAACATTGAAGGGGACACATAATGCAGCAAACACTGGCATGCCGCTCTGTTATTAATCTATTATCCATTGAGTCTAATGGGCTGCTTCTTGATGGGAAATCATTTCTAATGAATAACTTGGCAGCTATTTGTTATAATGTCCTCTCCTTCAGGGCTTAACCCTGCAATCACTAAACCGTGAGGTATTAAGAATAACAATGGAAGTGGAATGGAGAAGTTGAGAGTTGCTTTAGTTATTTGAAGACTGTTTTTGCTTATTTTATTTTATTTTGAGGCCAGTTTATAAGCCAGACCACTTTTTTGCAATTTGTAGCAATTTTCTGTTCATAATGCAGCACTTGCTAATGAAATATTATCTGTATTTTAATTTAAAAAAGAAACTTTCCATGGAAGCAACAAAGGAAGTATAAACTGGAAAAAAGTATGGACCACTATCGTTTTTGAAATCTTTATTTGACGTGTCCCTTCTTGCCTGTCGATTCAAGCCTAGGCAACACCAAGGGTGCCAATAGTTATTTTGCTCCCTATTTTACACAACACTTTAATTCTTGGGCCTGCAGACTGTTTGAGTCCCTGGAATCTGGATTGGGCTGGTGATGTTTCTGTCCCCAGACATCAAAGTGGCACTATAACATGTACCATCAGATATGTGATGTTATATACATTTAGCAAATGCTCTTACACTCATACAGTCAAGGCAATTGGGGATTAAGGAGATGTGCTTAAGGACCATAGAGTGGCAGCTTGGCAGATTTGGGATTTGAACCATGGACCGTCTGGCTACCACAGACCATATGTCAGTCCAATTTGATAAAATATGCTATACATTAATATTAGGCCTCTTAGGGTGTACTCACCCAATCCACCACTGGCCTGCGCTTACATTGAGCCTAAACTTTCTGGGCCTGAGCACTCACACTTTGCACAATATATTTCATGGTTATATTGACTTTTTTATGGTTTTATGGTCGTTTTGGGGACACAACCCTCTTATAAATCCCTTATATATTTATTGATTATACAACGCAGTGATTTACAAATATTTGTGCTGTATAAATAATATTTTTATTTAGGCAGCTGACATTGTCGGTGAACAGCACATGCGTACTGTGCCGGAGTTTAACCCTGCCTGTGCCCACATCTTCAAGCGGGTCTGAACATGGTCCAGTCATGGACACTAGTCAAACAATTAGCATGTTGGGGGTTAAATGTGCTGTGGCATGGTGCAGATCACCTAGCCTGGATACGCCCTGAGTGCACTGTTGGCATCAGAAACTAGTAACCTTTCTAAACATCATGGAAACTGTTTTTCCAAACTAAATTACTGGTAGCTGGTCTCACAGCAAAGCAGCCATGCTTTGCCAGAAGGTTCAGGTTGTACCAATTCTTCTGACCTGTTGCCATTTTGGAGGTGTTAAGCATTCCTAAAATATGAAACCAAGAGAACACAAAGTGCTTGGAAATAGTTTTGCCCAGGTACAAAGAGTTAGACTTCAAGGCATTATTTAATAACTAACAGCTCATGTAGTGACTCTTACCAACATTATATACTGTAAAGATGAATAATAGATTACTTCAAAGGATATTTTGTTACACCCTGAAAACCTATGCTAGGATGAAAACAGTTACTGCACAGATTATGTTCCCTGTAGTAATTCCATCCCTACGGATGACTTGGCTGGTCAACCTTGTGTGGTGGGGGTATTCTGGAAAGGAAAAAAAAACAGATTATCGATTATTATTATTATAATTGATACTTAACCAACTGTTGTTGGCAAAACAAAATGTGTTTTGAGGAATGCATTATAGTTTCCGAAGGAAATAAGCAAGTCTCATGTTACATATTTCCCACATTTCCCACAGCATGGCAGATGGGTAATTTTTCCCCTTTACTGGTAAAATCCAAAACACCTACTGCAATCCAAGGTCACTCTTGCCAACAGGGCCATTTTAGCATTGCTAGAAAAAGTTTATCTCCTTGGCTCAAAGGATTGTTAAACCTTTAAATTAAGATTTAAATTAGTAAAATTAAGATTATTCATGTGTATATGGGTGGTCACGGATTGGTCATGGCCATATATATATGAACATTTCATCCAGTGAGTATCAGGATTATATCCGGAAAGCTGGTTCCCTATTTTACAGTCCATCGCTCCTGGTTCCCACCCACTATCACTATGGTGTGGTTACATGCCCTTCCCCTGGGACAAGTCATTGTATCTTTTTCAAATTCTGCTCACGGAGTCACGCCTGAAGGGGGTGTTAGCTGCTCTTTTTTTGCATACGTAAGTTCTAACAGGCTCACAATTTCCTAGTATCACTTTGTTCAGTAAGTGTCAGAGAAATGTCATCCTTCCTACCAAGAGAACGGCGGTAGTGATTCTCCCTTCTCCCAGAAATGTGTTGTCCAGACAATTAAGTGAGTGCGAATCATCTTTTGCCTACTTGAAAAAGTCAAAAATAAGGAACAGTAAGTGCAGTGAGTTAATGGCAGTCTGGCTGCAGCAAGTGTAAGTGCATGTGCTTAAAATTGTGTAAGAAGTATAAAATGACAAGATGTAATGAGGCTATTTTTATATCAGACTTGCTAACATGCTTTCTTGCCTTTTTCATAGCTGTCTTTGCATGTCCACCTAACTGGAAGGTGCATGTTGGTGTACCTGTTGCACGAATATTATTTTCTCTGGACGTAGGAAGTTTAACCTAGACCAAACAAGCATGCAAAATGAACAGTTGGGGTGCTGGGTTGAAAGACCTAAATTACTAGTACTAACTACCTGACAGTATGTTTGGCGCCCACAAGATGGACCCAGGGCCTTTTATCCTGCTTATACACCTGTATTCATTTATCTATCCAGAGGCTGAACCAGAGGTGGAACATCTTTTTGTCTCCAACATCAAGCCTGATGGTTTTACGCTGCAGTGGACGGCTCCAGAAGAAGTCTTTGACAGTTTTGTTATTAATGTCTTGGATTCTGATGGATTGGGCCAGCCAAAGCAGATGATTGTTTCAGGGGACAAGAGAACAGCTGTGGTGACAGGCCTCGCTGAGGCAACAGAGTACAAAATTGAGCTTGTTGGGAAAATTGCAGGACGGACCTTCCAGCCCATTCTGGGCGTAGCTCAAACAGGTATTTCAATCCAATTTGATCAGGGCAGAAGCCGGTAAAGGCAATGGCACTAACTTGGTCTTCCAAGTAATACAATTAAATTTCCTGTTTAATGCTTGTCATGAGATGATCTTAGTCGGTTGGTTTATTTCATTAACTATCATCTTATCAGTTTGAATCATTTGTGTTAAGAACAGCTTTGCATCTTGTCTAGGTTTACATGATACATGCATGCTGGGTTGGGTTAGCCTAAACAGACAGAATGACAATGCCATTTCATGAGTCATCAGCATACCTGCCCCTGTTATCAATCCTATTTTCCCTATCAATCAAAGCAACACTAGACAATATGGGGGTTAATATTATTGGGGTATATTATGGGGTAATCTTAAGTACACCAAACTGAACAGTTATTGTTTTTCTCCCGGCTTAGTTCGTTCGTCCAGTAGTGTTGATGGAAAAATTGACTCTAAAAAATGGAAAAATGGACTCTAGTGACTGTTGTATAATAGGGAAAACTAGTCACCACTAAAATATAATGACTGTTTTGGCAATCACCAATACAATATTTCATTTCAGTCATTTTATTAGCAATTAGTTTCCCAGTAAGCGCTATGTAGTGTACGTATAAATATATGAAATACAGCCTTTATGAGATTTCAATCATCATAAGTGCCTAAAATGTTTTTGTTTAACGGTGCTGTCGCCATCAATGGCTATTTACAACAGACATAAGGTTGCACCGATACACAAGATTATTTCAGTACTAGTCATACATAGTCAGATCAGGCCAATTTGGCATCATTCCATTAACCTAATAATTGTCTTTGGAATGGATTGGGAACAGGAGTACCTGGACTAAACCCACATGGACATAGGGAGGACATACAGGTGTATTCTGGACACCCTGCCTTCACCTCATGGATTTGATTTATTGGATCTAGCTCAAAATGGCATCATTTCTTGTTGATCGAAAATGTTGATCGCTAGTTACGCTAATTTACTAGTTACGCTAGTCATGTTAAAAACAAGCTGGACCCCAGCTCAAGCAAATACATCGCTTACTGAAGATGAAACATTCTAACCTGTTTAGTGATCGCCATGGTCTATATTCAAGTAGTTCCTGAGACCCAGATGTACTAAAATCCCTCTCTTCCACCTCATTAGCTTGAGTTTGATTGTTTCCTCTCAGCCATATCTGATCCTTGTCTTGTCACAGGTTTTAAGCATTGGACTGAGCAATAGGTTCTGTGTTACTCCTTAATGTGTGTCTGTTTCTGGTTGTCCCAGCTCTGTCCCGGGGGGCCTCCTGTCCCTCTCAAATCTGACGCTGACATGTCTCGCCATTGTGCTCCTTTAATGGGGGCAAGTTAATCTCCCCATGTCTGTCACGCAAGGTTCTGCAGTTTGTCATTGAAAAATGGCCGAAAGCCTTGGGTTCTTTGTGTTTATGTATCTCGTTCATATCCCTCTCCATGCTAACCCTGGCTGACAACAGTTTGGGATATTTTAAGGACTTTCATGCATTCCTCAGCCTTTCTTACATATCCATTTTTCTAAAATAGATTGCTGGTTTCTTTCTAAAAGGTTTATTTTTTTTCAGGCTCCTCGGATAATGGTTTAAATAAGACCTCCAGTTTGAATTCACACAACCTCTTACTCTTTGTGTTTGTCGTCTCTTTATACGCCGTCTCCTGCAAGGTCTGGGTGTGCCAAAGGATATCCACTTCTCTTCTGTCACCGATACCTCTGCCACCGTTCACTGGGCTGTTCCAGAGTATCCCGTCGACAGCTTCCGAGTCACCTATGTACCCATTAATGGGGGTAAGCTGTCACAAGTGTAGTACTACATACTGTTGCGTAAATTGAGCTGAATATTAGTAATGAGTAATGAATTAGTAAAGAGCCAAGCATATGTCAGAGGTAGTCAGTAAAACCTTAGGCCCACATCTGTAAATATTCTCTGTGTGGTAAAATTTCTTTGGATCACTGTCTCGTGAAGTTTCACCTTCCTTATAGAACCCTATCTTATGACGTGCTAAGCGATTCTCCACCTGAACGCTGTGAAAGCTACTACACTCTAAATCACACAAATCACCCATAGACACTGCATTGGGACACAAAATGTTCTTAAAATCCCTTTTAGTTTGCATAGCCAGTCCAATATTTGTAACAAATTGACAAGTCAAGAGTTTTCTGTACTTTTTTTTTTTTATTTATCATTTATTAAGTATTTCTGTATAAGAAAATTGGCAAACTGCTTGGAGTCTTGCTGTAGTATAAAATATTAGCAGAATATCACCGGTGAAAATGTAAAATGTGGGTCTGGCATTGGAAGGATTTGCTTATAATCACAAGAGCATCAGTTATGTGAGCCTGTTAATGGACGTGATCAATCACGGTGCTCTGTTTTGTCAATCAGCACATGCTTTCTAAAACCCCGCGTTATTAGCACGGAATTTTCTAGATACCAGGGGAAAAAATGTACTGTGAAATTTCTGTGGAAAAAGTAAAACTGTAAATTGATTGACAGTTTAACTTCAGCTTTCACAGTTTGACCCTAAAGTCTCAGTTCTGTTATGATTTCTTCACTGCTTGATGAATTTGGCCACTTTGTGATTCCACTGTCAAATTCCATAGTATAATTGTAAACCTGGTTACAATTCTACATTATTTCACAGTTCTACCATGGGTTTTGATAGTAATTTGGTCACTTCGTGGTCCCGCTGTCAAAATTCACAGTACGTTTTTTTCTAGACTGTGCTGCCCTCTAACGGCTTACAGGTTTACATGAAAGAATCCACGCCCCATTCGGTCTTTAGTATCGGTCTGATGGTGCCCTTTAAACTAGGATTTTTGTTTGTTAAGTCACGACTAATTTTGCTTAACAAACTGAATCTGAACTCCAGTATTTAAGAAAAAAACATTTATTGACGCAAAGCTGACAAACCTTCTGCTTCTTGATGCAAATGCTTTCTTTTACTGCCTTCTGTTTTTGTTGAACATTTATTTCATTGTCTATAAATTTGGATGACAAATTATTTCCACCAAGGTGGCCAGAGTGGGCTCACCTTTCACTCTGGGAGTTTCATGTCAAAGCCTGGTCTATTTTTTTCAATGGTACGGGAAACTGGATACATGAAAGGACAAAGCATCGCTGTTTTTATGCAAAACATGTTAATCATATGCGTAAAAGTGAAATACAGTTTCACTTACGTTGAAAAATATCCCACTGCAAGAATGGCTTAATGAATAAAAAAACTAGTTTCACGTAAATAATAAATTGGCTTAAAATGAAATTAAACTATTTAATCTAAAACGTATCTCCCTCCTCCGCACAGTGAAACATAATACACTGCTGTTTTTATGTTTTGGTTCATACTTAGCAGTATAAACATCTACAGTAACATAAGCCAGTTTATCTGGTTTATCTGCTGCTCAGAGAACGCAAAAAGAAATCTTATTTTGAGCTATTCAGCTATTCAAAAAGATGATTTATAACCCTTATATGCATTAATAATTGAATAATGGAAGTGGATTTAAAAGAAAATACTTTTCTTACGTGGGAAGCGCGGAAGCTCGGTGGGGCGGCACCGCTGCCTCACAGTAAGAAGGTCCCAGGTTCAAACCCAGGGTGGAGCGGCCTGGGTACTTTCTGTGTGGAGTCTGCATGTCCTCCCCGTGTCTGCGTGGGTTTACTCCGGGTACTCCGGTTTCCTCCCACGGTCCAAAGACAGGCGTGTTAGGTTAACTGATGTCTCTAAAGTGGCCCTTAGTGTATGGCTGTCTGTGTGTGTGCCCAACGATTGGTTTGGCGTCCCATCTAGGGTTGTTCCTGTCCTTTCTCCCAGAGTTGCCGGGTGGCCCTCGATCCCGTGTGGATTAAGCGGAAGATAATGGATGGATATTTTTCTTACCCCCAGACAAGACTTTAATATGTCCAATTTGAAATGTTATTATGACGTTACCCTATCCTATTCATTATATGAAGCCTGTTCGGATCTTACAGCTTTATGCCTCCTAACTTTCTGTTTCCTTCTACAGGAAGTCCTGGATTAGTTACAGTAGATGGTGGCGTGTCCAAAGCTGTGCTGCCGAATCTGATACCTGGGGAGATGTACCAAGTGATGGTCAAAGCAGTGAAGGGTCTGGAGGAAAGCGAGCCAGCCTCTGACAGAGTTAGGACAGGTACCACACACACACACACACACACACACACACACACACAAAACCGGACTAACGGCATTGCAGGTGAATTCTCGTAACAAATTCTATAAAAGCATGCTCACAAAAATGTGGGTATTTTAAAATGAGCATGAAGCAATAAAAATAAGCTTTTTTTTTATTATGCATAAACATCAGAAAAGCAAACGACAAGTCAAAGAAAGTTGTTCTATATGCAAACGAGAAGCAGAAATGCTTTTATTGAATTGATGAAAATGCACTATATAAAAGGCTGAAAGTGTTGGAGTATCTGAACATTTGAAAGTGGACATCCAGCAATTTCCCAGCCCTTGTAATTCCTCTGCAACACGATTTGCCTGAATAGGCACAGGACCGTAACAGCTTGGACAGCACTTGGAACATCCCAAAATGTTGCAGTAGCCTAGCGGTTAAGGTACTGGACTCTGGACCAGAAGGTTGCCAAGTTGCCACAGTTGGGTCCTTGAGCAAGGCCCTTAACCCACAATTGCTTGGATTGTAAGACTGTATCAGTTGTAAGTCGCTATGGATAAGGGCGTCTGCTAAATGCAGTAAATGTAAATGTAAAATGTGATTAGCAGACTGTGGAATCGCTTTCCTGGAACAGTACGAAGAAGACTAAGGCAGGGTCTCCCATCTGCCACAACAGCAACAGATGACTGTTATCTGATCATATTGGCAAGCAGGGACTGCTGAGCAATGTGATCTTGTCCATGCCCCATGTGTTTGGTTCTTATCCAGTTTGACATTCTTTGAATTTTCGTTTGCTTTTCTGCTGATATTGCTTAATTGATTAAACAAATAAAATAAGACATTCATCCTGAAAATCCCCTAATTTTTGTGAGCATACAAACATTACAAAACACAAAAGCATATCGATGAAGGGCGCGCGTGCTCAGCCATGACGTACCGTCGCTTCCAACTTTTTTTTTTTTTTTTTTTTTTTACAACGCTATTAATAAACTAAATAAATTCAAGCATCCCTGAATTTCCAAGTAAATGTGATTTAATATTGAACAGACCTAAAAATGCAAAAATTAACACAGTACGCTATAAAAGGTTTAGATAACACTGCTATATAAACATTGTCATATTAGTTTGGAATACAAAGTGCAAACAAGTAAAAATTAAGTTGTTTATTAGGGTTTATTACTTAATTTGCATAATTTCAATATGTCAATAATCAATAATGTTAGGATTTTTGAGAAGGGATTTTTTTTTTTTAAGTAAGGTCATTTGGTCTAAGAAGTTGTAAGACTAAAGCACCGTTTAGTAATTAAAACAAAAAAATCGATTGTGTCAATTTAAATGCGATTAAACACATTTTTGATTGCTCTTGAAAATCATGAAAGCATCACACAGTCACATTAAACAATATATATACTTTGCATTACACGAGCATTTGGTTTTACAATCATGTTCATGTGAAATATTTTTAGTCGATATAAGTTGATCAGAAACACTATGAGCTGTTATCTTGTGTTCCAAGCATGGTCTACTTGCAAAGTCCCACAACATGTAGAGACAAAGATCTGATTACATACCTTAACCTTTTTTTTTCATTGTGTTACAAGCCTGTGGTGTTGAAACAGCCAAACCCATTGCTGGAATGGGTGTTGTCAAACAGGAACTTGACCAAGAAATCTTTGTACTACTACAGTGCTGCCTGAAAGTTTGTAAACCCCTTCGAAATTGTTTGTTTTTCTGCATAAACATGACCTGAAACATCATTCCCATAATAGTTAAAGAGAACCCAGTTAAACAAATGAAACAAAAAAGATTATACTTGGTCATTTATTTCTTTAGGAAAGTGAGCCAATATTACACATTTGTGGGTGGCAAAAGTATTGTATAAAGTATAACCTCTAGGTTTAGCAGTTCATTTGAAGGTGAAATTAGACTAAGGTTTTTTTAATCAATGGGACGATAGTCAGGTGTGAGTGGGCAGCCTTTTTTATTTAAAGAACAGGGACAGGGATCTATCAAAGTCTGATCTTTACAGCATATGTTTGTGGAAGTGTATTATGGCATGAACAAAGGATATTTCTGAGGAACTCAGAAAAAGAGCTGTTGATGCTCATCGGGCTGGAAAAGGTTACAAAACCTTTTACACAAAAGCGTTTGGACTCCACCAATCCACAATAAGACAGACGGTGTACAAATGGGAGGAAATTCAAGACCATTGTGACCCTCTTAAGGAGAGGTCGACCAACAAAGATCACTCCAAGGGCAAGGCGTGTAATAGTCGACAAGGTCTCACATGACCCCAGGGTAACTTCGAAGCAACTGAAGGCCTCTCTCGCATTGGCTAATGTTAATGTTTGTGAGTCCACCATCAGGAGAACACGGAACAACGATAGTGTGCGTGGCAGGGTTGCAAGGAGAAAGCCGCTGCTCTCCAAAAAGAACCTTGTTGCTCATCTGACAGGCCAGAAGGCTATTGGAAGAATGTTTTATGGACGGATGAGTCCAAAATATAGCTTTTTGGTTTCGTTGAAAAGCATTGTGTTTGGAGAAAGGAAAATGCTGCATTCCTGCATATCTCATCTGTGAAACATGGTGGTGACAGTATCATGATTTGGGCCTGTTTTGCTGCATCTGGGTCAAGAAAATGTCAGGACATCTGCTCATGAACTGACCTCAAGAGAAGGTAGCAAGATAACGACCCTAAGCACACAAGTCGTTCTACCAAAGAATGGTTAAAAAAAAAGAATAAAGGTAATGTTTTGGAATGGCCAAGTCAAAGTCCTGCCCTTAATCCCATCGAAATGTTGTGGAAGGACCTGAAGCGAGCAGGTAATGTGAGGAAACCCACCAACACCCCAGAGTTCCAGAGTTAAAGCTGTTATGTACAGAGGAATGGGCTAAAAAGGACCACTGTATCTGCTGTTTAGGGTATGGTCTGTCTGTGCAGTCTAGCAGCCCAACCAGATAAACAAGTTTATACAAGTCTTTGGGTACTCAAAGCTGTTTTCAAAGCTCAGCAGAATGTGCATCTCAATGCTGTGTGTTCAAGCCTGCAATGCCTTGTGAAACTCCACCTTGACTGATGGTTTCTTAAATAAATGTGTTTTCTTATAGCCCTGGATAAACCTCAGGGTCTGGTTGCAGTCAATATCACAGATACGGAAGCTCTTCTGCTCTGGCAGCCTACTATTGCTACGGTGGATGGATATGTGATTTCCTACAGTGCAGACACTGGTAATGCTCATTCGATCACACTAATACGTTCAAATGATTGCTAAATTCACAATATAACCATAGTTTGCATCAAAGCAATTACCTGAGATGTTTAGAGACGTTTCAGAAGCATTCAGATGTGCCACAATCTGTAAAAGTACGCCATAAGTTTAAACATACTGATCATGATGAATTATTAGTCAAATCAAGTCATATTATATTCATTTCTATTGCACTTTTTACAATGGAGCATTGTAAAAGCCCAAAGCAGCTATACAGCATTGTTATCTTAAAAGGCCCGCCTCAAACTGAGCAAGCCTAGGACGACAGTAGCAATGAAAATTTCCCTAAACATTGTAAGGAAGAAACCTAAGGAGTGCCAGGACACAAAAAGGGACCAAACCTCCTTGGGTGGCCTGGATGTTTTGCATTGCCCCTTTTTTCCCTCCACATGGTCTTTATGTAATTCTACTATTAATACATATTTAAGTATTTCAGTTGAACAAAAACTGAACTTATCCAAAAGCCTTGTCTAATCAGAATGAAATCCCCTATTTTTTTGTGAGCAGTATATAAAGAAAAGCATCCCATTTTTACCACTGCTTATCCTGGTCAGTGACTGGCAGGAGAGTTTCTGGGCACAGGATGCCAGTCCATTTCAGTCCAGTTCAGAATCGCCCCACCCAACCTTCACTTCAGGGCTTCAAGATTTTATCTTATGATTCTGCAACAGTGACCCCTACCCAGCCTTGGACTGGAATTCCATCTAGGCTAGACTTGGCCAGACCAACCCTAACCAGGAAAAAGCAGAGTTTAAAAAAACACCTACTCTTACACACTACATATTTTAGATGTGCTAAGAAATCAGTGTAAAAACTAAATAGTAGGTAATAGTAACAAAATAATAATAATGATCATCATAATACCAATGATTGTTATAATCAAAAACACAATAAAGATTAGTAAATAAGACACAAGTAAATAACGTTTTTTTTTAGGTTAGAGGAAAGTTAGGGGAAGGAAGTTATAACAGCAGGAGGAGGGTTACAATAGTCAAGCCGACTGAAAATGAAAGTATAAATAAACTTTTCAGCTGCAGGCTGAGCGAAAGATAAATGCCATATAACAACATTAAGCATCAAGCATTCACAGTAAACCTTCACACATGATACAATATTTACTGGATTATCAGTATTTACTGGATTATCAATATTTACTGGATTATTAGTATTTACTGGATTATCAGTTTTTACTGGATTATTAGTATTTACTGGATTATCAGTATTTACTGGATTATTAGTATTTACTGGATTATTAGTATTTACTGGATTATCAGTTTTTACTGGATTATTAGTATTTGCTGGATTATTAGTATTTACTGGATTATTAGTATTTACTGGATTATTAATATTTGCTAGATTATTAGTATTTACTGGATTATCAGTATTTACTGGATTATTAGTATTTGTTAGATTATTAGTATTTGTTAGATTATTAGTATTTGCTAGATTATTAGTATTTGCTAGATAATTAGTATTTACTGGATTATTAGTATTTGCTGGATTATCAGTTTTTGTTAAATTATCAGTTTTTGCTGGATTATTAATATTTGCTAGATTATTAGTATTTACTGGATTATCAGTATTTACTGGATTATTAGTATTTGCTGGATTATTTTCTCGTGTTTGTGATAGGTTGGGATAGAAGGGTAGCTGGGTCATAATGTGAGTAAGTTTGGAGGATATTTTATCAAACGAGGCTAAAATGTTTTTAATGAATATTTGTAGTTTCTCCAGTATTGGAACGAGTTTCCGGAAACATTGTGGAGTTCGAGATGAGCTCGCTTGTCCCCGCCACGGAATACACTGTTAAAGTCTATGCAGTGAGACATTCGGCTAAGAGCGCTGCCACATCCACACAGTTCACCACAGGTACAGCACACATGCAGCTATGAGTGTTAAAGAAGATGGCCAGACTCATCTAGAATTGCAAAAATATTACCAGTATTTTAACATTTATGTTTTATGAATGTGGCCTGATATTCATCCCAGGTAAAGTTAAACATGCTGGATAAACTCTCAGCATTTTCCATTTTATGTATTTAATGCACACTTAATTTTCTGTCCACTGGAACATTTTCCAGTCTACTGAACTTTTCAATTCTTGGAAAAAAAAATCAACTTTTAATCTGATTTCAACTGTTTAGCATGTCATCATTGGTTACAGGTTCATTCTTGGTTCTTTTTCCCTTTGTCCCTTCTTCTGCACAGCCCCAAACTGTAACTCAGCGCTGATTTATTAAGGTGCATTTTCAAACTTCATTTTGGTCTCTATATTGAGTTGGGGATATTCAATATGGCAACATTTTATAAATATAAAGCACGGAGTATATCCTGTCATGTTGCCCTGGCTACCTCGCAATTACCACCTGACCACAGTACAACACTCAAACCAAATCTTTGGATCTTGGTGATTGCGACGGTGGTGGTGGAGCAGTTAAAGTACTGGACTACAGACCAGAAGGTCCAGGATTCAAGCCCCAGCTGCTGCTCTTTGGACCTCAATTGAGGTTTTTAGCCTGCAGTTGCCTGGATTATGACTTGATTGTTCAAAGACTTTGCATTGAGCTATGTTTTAGACATGCCTTTATCTCCATAAACCCCAGTTCTAAGTATGTGCCCTCTGCTGCAGATGTGGATGCTCCAAAGGACCTTGCAGCCAGTAATATCCAGACAGAGAGTGCCCTGCTAACATGGAAGGCCCCGCGGGCGGACATCACTGGTTACATCCTCACCTACGAGTCTGCTGATGGTGTAGTCCGGGTCAGTGGAGTGCATGTTGATATCACAGATTTCATATTACTTATGTTTAAATACCAGATGTTAAAAGAGTTATATTTTCTCCTTGATGTTTCGTCCAATTCATGGTTGGTGACATGGCTCTCATCTCTCATGCCTAAAAAATTGGGGGGTTATTTTGACATTGGGCTTGGTAGCTAAGTGTCTGACTAAACTTAAATGTTTAAGAAAAGCCATGATTTCCTAATTGGCTTCTCAAAGCTGTGGAATATCCCCCGCTATCACAGATTATTGACAGTAAATAGAGTATACAGAAGACCTGCCTCTGACTGCTGCTGTCCTGTTTCAGGAGGTGGTTCTCAGCCCCACATCTACGTCCTACAACATGAGTCCTCTAAGTGCTTCCACTGAGTACACAGTGCGCCTCCAGGCCATTTCCGGCCCCCTACGAAGCCGCGTCATCTCCACTGTTTTCACAACCAGTGAGTTGGTACTGGTGTACAATGAAGAAAAGTGTACTACTAGTCCGTTTGATTTGTTACTGAATAAATTGTGAAGAAAACGGCAGGTTCACTCTTCAGTGGTGGGATTTTTTTTTTCAATATAAAGACTATATTAAATATTGTTCAATATTTTAAAGCTGATGGGGAAATTGTGTTTTGCTGTGCGATTAGGGTTTACAGCTAGCCAGTGGAGGTAGAAGTCTACAGTACGTTCTTTTTTTAGTTCTTGCTCACAATCTGGCCAATGATTTGTTGACAGAAACATTAAAAGCATAATCTTTTGCAATTTTATATTTGGTCCATTTTTGCCCAGGCATACATTCGCCAGCATGTACAGTTTTACAATCTTAGAAGCTAGATCAGATCTTCTAGAGTAAATAAATAACATGAGTGGCATGCCTGGATGCGAACTGACAAACGGGAACAGCAGATTATGCATCACGGTACCATTTGTGATGTAAGCAGACAACCTGACATACTCAACACACCGTTCATCTAAATCTAATTCTTCTCATTTTCTCTCTTTTAAAGTTGATGTACTGTACAGACACCCGAAGGACTGCTCACAGACTCTGCTGAATGGTGACACCACCTCAGGCATGTACACCATTTATCTGCGTGGTGACGAGAGTCAGCCCCTGCAGGTCTACTGTGACATGATCACGGATGGTGGCGGCTGGCTTGTACGTAATTAGCCTTCATTAATTAAAACAGAATTCTAATTATA
This sequence comes from Parotocinclus haroldoi, assembly GCA_034779995.1. NCBI lineage: Eukaryota > Metazoa > Chordata > Actinopteri > Siluriformes > Loricariidae > Parotocinclus > Parotocinclus haroldoi. Next base: position 71,866 of record JAUZST010021064.1, read on the forward strand.
CATGCTGCAACGCTGCCTATTCCTGTAACTTCAGCCTTTGTGCTATTCTTACTTGTGTACCGTTTCATATGGTAAGGTTACGTGCTGTTTGGTTACAGGTGTTTGTCAGGAGGCAGAGTGGTAAAGTGGATTTCTTCCGTAACTGGAAGAACTACACCACAGGCTTTGGGGACATGAATGATGAATTTTGGCTTGGTAAGGAGCAAGATCATTTCTGTACATTAATATTACTAAAACTTGAACGTGAACAATTGAAGGCGTCAATAAAATTATGGTATGAAAATCAAAAAGCAGTTAATCTGAAACACAATGTGGTAAGATACCTTTCGAGGGGGATCTCATCCACAGATAGCAGTGCCTTATCTTCCATGGTGCACCTGGGGGTCAGAAGGAGAACTTCAGAGTGGTGAAAAGCAATTGATATGGCCAATATACACCCATCAAGGGAAGTCACTAAATACTATGACTGGATTTTAAACAGTTCAAGCAACAGTGGGTTAGGAACCTTGCTCAAAGTTTGGCAGAATTGGGATTTGAGATTAGAGGTGGGGACCGTTTTCTACTACCTTAACTGCCACCACAGGATTTTAAATGAGCGTTAAATGACCATCCCACTGAAAATGCCACTTAGGCCATGACAAACTCGATTGAATTTTATCCCCAGTTCTTGGCTGAGATTTGGGTTCAGCACTTGATGACACAGTGCTCTGACCCAAATGTAAGACCTGGTCGTGCCTTCCAGCCATTTTTGCTTGTTACTTGTACCTGAGGGAGAATACCAGCCAAGATATCATTCACTGGCATGGAAACTGCGACCTCCGCCAGGGCATACCCTGCCTGTGCCCAGTGACTTGTAACATAGGACATTGTAGACAAAAATATAACTATTTGTACAGTCTTTAATTCTCCCTTTTTTGCATCCAGGCTTGGCAAACCTGCATAAGATAACTTCTCTGGGTCAGTACGAACTGCGAGTCGATCTCCGTGACAAAGGCGAGTCAGCATACGTTCAGTATGACAAGTTTTCTGTGTCTGAGCCAAGGAGTCGCTACAAGGTTCACGTTGGAGGTTACAGCGGCACAGCAGGTATTAGACATACAGTATACATAACATTTTGTTTTATGATATAGGATTTTTGCACTGAGCTATTTGGTACTATTGCTAATAAGTAGCCTTTCTTACTATCTTTCCAAGGTGATTCAATGACATACCACAACGGCCGGCCTTTCTCGACCTTCGATCATGATAATGACATAGCTGTCACCAACTGCGCTCTGTCATACAAGGGAGCTTTCTGGTACAAGAACTGCCACCGGGTCAACATCATGGGACGTTACGGGGACAATAGTCACAGCAAGGTAGGAAATGCTGCAGTGCCACAAATCTCATGTTAAGCCTAGCAAGACTTCAAATTATAACATTCATATTTATGGTGGAAGTAACTTCAGGCTCCTGCAGGTGCCATTGCACAAGGCTGACTGGGCTATAATTAGCTGCAGGGTGTGCATCACGATTTCACATTTTTAAATGGTGATAGAGTGCAATGAATGTTATCACGGTGATGTTAATTATTAAAAAAGTAGTAAAAAGCCATACTGTCAAAGAAGTATGGCAATACAGGTCCTACTAGAAATGGCAAAACTCCCAGTCTAAAGGAAATATTCGTCAGGATTTGAGGAGGAATTACACGCTGTTAGTTACATTTCATTCCTTTTTCAAAAACAATTAAGCTTTTCCCCAAAAAGCAGATCTTTCTTGGTCCACAGTTCTATAACTTCAGTGATTATCCATTGTTTTCTCTAGGGTGTGAACTGGTTTCACTGGAAGGGTCATGAGCACTCCATTGAGTTTGCTGAGATGAAGATCAGACCGTCCAACTTCAGAAACTTAGAAGGAAGAAGAAAACGATCATAAAAATGTTTAAAAATCCCTTTCTTCCATTCTGCCCTTACTGCATCAGTTCAACCTTTTCACCTACCAAAGCAGAAGCCTAACCCTCTGTTCCTGTCTCTCTCTTCCTCTCTTAATAACCCAGTTTAATATCCATCCTTGAGTCGTTGATTGTGTGCAGCGCCATCAGCGCCGACCTTAAATATCACTCGGATGCACTTGAGCGCTGAGCCTATACATCAAAATCACACACCAAAGACTGCCATAACAAATCCTAAGAAGACCACCTGATGCCATGCTTTGGGAAGGATAGCTCAGAGTCTGAGCCATTCTTTTTTGTTTTTTTTTAAAAATATGACGACTAATGTTTCCCAGACACATTGTGGTAGTTTACATTTGGTTTGTGTAAAGAGGGCAGAATGTGAGTGTGGTCTGATTTAGTGTTTGGTGCCTCTTCACTTCAAATTGATTTCATCACGAGCCGTCCATCCATTCGCCTGTGTGATGCCCCATGATTTTCCCCATCATTGATAGTGATCCACCAAGAGAAACAGTGGCACGTTTCAAACATGGCACACACATTTTAGTGTATACAGTGTTCATCTACTCTGTTTTTAACCCATCGCATACTCAGTTTAATTTGCTGGGTGATCCAGACAAATTTCCACTTGAGATTCATTGTGGCGATTTTGCAGTCTGCTGTCACTGCCACTACGCTACACATCAGAAATGTTTTTTTTAAAGCAGAGCCTATTAGTACACATACCTGATGTAAGTTCACATCAGAAAATAATAAGCACACATAATGAACCAGAGCCATAAGGTACCATTGTGCAGCAGAGAAACACTTTAAAAAAAAAAGGCCATTATCATTTTTTAATCAACATTGTACATTTATATAAAAGGTATTGTACACAAAAATGAATTAATATACAGAGTGAGTTTTCGTGTCCCCCAAGCATTCTCCCTTCTATAGACTAAACCACTGACCCCATTGAAAACCTGTGTAAATTAAAGTCTCTTGTTTTGGTATTTCAATGTTTTTGTTCGTCTGTCCATTTGTTTTTTAATTGGGTGAACAACAGTTGTTTCTCTGTAACCCATATTACAATAAAAATGGATTTTGTTTAAAAAAACACATGCTGTAGTGTATTTTCTAAATACATCTTTAGATTCTCACGCCGTTACATCACACAGTCAGAATGTTAAAAAAAAAAAAAAAAAAAAAAAAGTTACATCCCATTCATAATGCTTGGACATGTGTATTGTTAAATTGAAGAAATGTAAGAGGGGCAGATTGAAACCAAAAGTTACGAAGCCACGCAAAACCTTTCCAAAAACATTCTCTCTTTTTGTATCATTTTTATATCATGAACATGTCTATCGATCCTGTGATCTCCATAATTCCATCACTTGTCCTCAATGGTGTTGCATTATCAGTGGTGAGGACTGTATATAGTGTCAATACGAATATAGCATGCAGTGCTGGAATAGGAACAATTTTACTTCATGTTACAACCTCTCCATCCAAAGGGCCCTTCTGGGACTTGAGCTCAAGGCACCACAGTGGGTAGGCTGGTGTGTTTCCACTACACCAGAAGTGTGCCTCAGTTACATGTTCATTTAACAGTTGAAACTCTCCTAATACCTGGTCAGAGTCGACAGGGATCCGTTTATCAACAGAGAACACAAGGCACAATCTTAACATGACCACTGGCTCACCCTACTGTAGTCACATCCAGCTAAAAGGCAATCAAAATATAAACTATTTAAAAATATAAAAAATATCCTGTTAATGTCACCGATGTGCTGAAATGGCCCAGCATATTGTTGGTGGTGGTGAGATCTTACATAAATGATGGGATGGAATGAACTGTGCACCTTAAGGTCGCCTTTTTAAAGTAAAAAAAAAAGCTGAAAACATAGCAAGGTAACACGTGCTTATTATTTGACTTCACACTGTGGTGGGAGTTCTGAGTATAAATTCACCTTTATATTGAGATCTGTTTCATGGAAAAGAGGAATCATTTCTCATGGCCTGTTTGCTTCTAGCGCAGCCTAATTAAAAGACATGCTTTGGGATTTTTTCAAGAACCGCCTGAGCTTTCGCCTTCCCCACACACACACACACCCACACACAGAGACACACACACACAGACAAAAACACACCTCAACTGTGTAACAGGACACATACGTACGGAAGTAACTGAAAGCGTGTCAGAACAGATAACGTGTCTAAACGGTTTCAGCTAAATAAAACGCAAAGACTTTCGCCTCATACGAGTATAATAAACGGAATATGCGGTACTTGTTGAATACATTTTCAAGAGGATTTGCGCCTCAAGTCGGAATCGTCTTCTGAAGTGAATCTGAGGTAAAATATTTTGCCCGGGTTTTCTCACCTGCTGCTTTGATCTCAAGTTTCTAAACAATGTCGAGGTGTGTTACGTCCAAACTACACGTCTTCGTCCTGCTTTCTTTAATTCTGTCTTCAGTGTACGTGCTACTGAGAGCAATTTTTCCTCCGTTGCCTATACCATCTGTTCCTGTACCAAAGGACGTATATAAGCTCATCTCGCCTTTAACCTACAAATATATCCATAACCAGCCCGACCTGTGCCGGAGCAGAACCCCGTTTCTGGTGCTTCTCATCCCTGTGACACTTCAAGACAGAGAATCCAGGATGGCCATCAGGAACACTTGGGGTAAGGAGAACTTGGTGCCTAATGTAGACATCGCCAGGGTGTTTGTCATTGGAGAACCAACAGAGAGCAACTCAAAGCTGAGGGAGGGCCTTCAGAAGGAGAGCATGGAACATGGTGACATTGTACAAATGGACTTTCTGGATAGCTACAACAACCTCACTATTAAAACCATGATGAGCATGAACTGGCTCACCACCTACTGCCCGTCAGCCCAATACGCCATGAAGATTGATACGGACAATTTTCTCAACCTTCCCTATCTAGTGGACTACCTCAAAAAGCAAGTCTATAAAAAGGACTTCATCACAGGGGCCGTCATCAGCTTTGGTCGCCCTCGGAGAGACACGAACAGCAAGTGGTACATATCGGTGGATCTCTACCCAGAAAGCTGGTTCCCGCCGTACTTGTCCGGAGCTGGATATGTCTTCACAGTTGACCTAGCCAAGAAGATATTGCAGGCAGCCGTTTTTGTGCCTCTGATTCCTTGGGAAGACGCTTACATAGGATTGTGTCTGCATTTCCTAGGTGTTCGGCCAGCATACGCCAGGACTTTATTGCCTTACAGGAACATGTTTGATCTCCGAAGATTGGACTATGACAGGTGCACCTTCGCTAAGCGCATCTTAGTCAATGGTGTTCCACCCAACCAGTTAATAAACATGTGGAGAGACTTTCAGAGCAATGGTTACTCTTGCTGATTTGCAAGAGAGTATCCAAAGCATTCATACATCAGTTAATAACATTAACAGTTATTCTGCCTTGTATGTGCCTTAATTTATTATGAGGTATGACATGCTCGTTTAAATAACCTCTCCCAGAACAACATTGTCAACAATGTCATATATTATGTGAATGTCTTTCTTAAAAATGCAGTATTTTTGGTAGATTATTTTTCAAATTTTCATCCATTGGACCAATGGAGTGAGTCAGAACCAGATTATGTATCTTATGTATCTGTGTGGTGCCCGAATCAGCTGGAGAGCAGGGTCGTGATATGATCCCAGGTTACCACAGTGGTTGCTTAGCAAATTTCTTCTGTGAATTACTTGAGTGCCCATTGTTATTAGCTACATGTACAGCATTTAGCAGGTGGCTTGCCTGCCATTAGCTGTATCTTATAAAGAACAATCCAAACAATTTAGGGCTAAATGAATTTTCGCAAGAACCCAACATTGGAAGCTTGGCAAGAATCTGTGTTTCACCCATAACCTTCTAGTCTTTGTTCCACAGCGCTACCACAGTACTAGTCCTATTACTAGTAGTAGTAATGATAATAGTAGTATTATTAACTAGTACTACTACTGTTAGAACAACTGTTTTAATAGTAATGCAATACATTCAGCTCGCTATATGTATTTACTTTTCATATGGATTATTTTTATACAGTGATGATGATAAAATGCTTATGATTTAGATCGTAACGGTTGACTATGTACTATGTAGCTCATGTAGGTCCTGGAGAAAGGTTGATTTGTTTTACTGTGTGCTGTGTAAATGCTTGAAATGACCTGTCTTTGACCGATATCCATCAGATGATGGCGCTGTTTCCCTGTCTATAAATGTTTTACTGTCTTGTACTGTTTTTTAATCCTGTTAATATTACGTTTACAAAATGGAATATTATTTATACAATAAAAATAGACAATAAAATATGGAACATCTAAATAAATGATAAAGTTTACATCTAAATATAGTTTACATTATGCACATTCTGCTGCAAATCTTGACATTCATTCATTCAGTCATTATCTTACGCTTAATCTAGACGGGGTCGCTGGCCGGCCAGCGTCCAGCCAGCAACTCTAGGCGCAAGGGCAGGAACAACCCTAGACGGGATGCCAATCCATCTTAGGACGCACACACTCATTCACACAGTCACATACTTTTAGAGACACCAATTAACCTAACACGCATGTCTTTAAAGTGTGGGAGGAAACCGGAGTACCCGGAGTAAACCCACACCCGGGACCTTCTTGCTGTGAGGTAACAGTGCTGCCCCATTTACTTATTATATCCATAAAAGCAAATCATTGGTAAAAATCAAACACATTGATTACGGAGAATAATGTTTCTTAGTGTTTTGTTTGAAACATTTTGTTATTCCTTTTAGTCCTGTTGTGATCAGGCTGCAAAATCTGCCGTCACCAAAAACTGTTTTACATGATTTCAGAACAAACTTGCACAGGCATATTGTTTTGTTTCAGGAAAATACATTCAGGACTGCAGTTAAAAACAGGGCACATTGTGCTTCATTTAAAAAAAAAGATAGAACTCAGCCAGTGAATGTAAACCAGTTTATATAGTTGTAGGTGAAAGTCAATATAAAGGTAGTGGGGGGATAAACAATGCAGCACTACTTACAATAGGACAGGAACATGCACATACAAACACCAGCTTGTTAGAAATGCGAGTGAAAAGTCATTTACACAAACAAAGGCTATAAACACATCAAGTTAGAACAGTCGGTGGTCCACAACAAATCCCGCCTCTGCTCATGTACCCACAGCGTTGATTGACAGTTGAGTTGAGTGTGTTAATTGGCTTTATATGGTCACAATGTTTAGAGTTAAGAGACAGATTTCCTAATATAATTTATTATGATTAAGGTCTGGGTTGTTAAAGTGAACAGTTGTTGATCTGATGGTAATTAAACAGCAAATCTGTATAAAAGTGACACGTGCACTTAAAAGTCACATTCAGCAAATCAAATCAATCCTCGGTGCACCTTTTGTCCTCTGCCCTTTGGAGCTAATAAAGTTTCCTTGGACTTGTGTACATTATTGCTCGTCTTCACGCGGGTTGTATCTGGTGGTGTGCTTGCACAATTGACTATCTACCATGAGCCAAGAATGGATTCACTTTTGGACAGTACTATTTTGGCCTGGATCAGAGGAAATAAGAACACAGCAACAGGTGGGAGCGCATTAATTGTTTATACTCGCTTTAATATAGACGACTGTATGTGTCTGTATATGCTTTCCAGCGGAAAAGAAATGATCTGGGTATTGCTTTAGAATCATAGCTGTGTTACAGCTGTGTGTGTTTTGTGCATGGGTCTGGGGATTTGCCCTTGCCTTGTCTTCGATTCGCCAGTGACTTGTGAACTGCAGTGCCGTAAGCATGGCAGAATAATAAAGAAGCCACGGTTTATGGATTTAGGATTGCCACCTTACATGTGAGGTAAAAGGTCAAATCGTTGAGATTTATTGATTATAGCTGCTTGTAAATGTGTATGTAGCATGATGAATAAAAAAGAATGAGAAGAATTTTGAAGAATACAAAGAATTTGCCATACCTTTGTATTGTGGGCAGCATGTGGTTTTACATTGTCTTGTTGAAAAATAAATGGACGTCCTGGTAAAGATGACCATGTCAGTAATGTGTTGAGCAACGTGTTGATCTCAATGTACAAATTGTTCCTGCATTAATGCTGCCATTACAGAATTTCTGGACTCTAACTCTATACTGAGAAAGTAAGCCCATTCTGAAGAAAGGTTTGTCAAAGTCATCTCTTGTCCATGTGGTTCCATCCTCTACTGATTCATTATTTAATGGTTTCTTGACGCCATGGCGCCCAAGGGATCAAAGAACATGGGTCCCCAGCTTAAGCTCGCAAACTTGCCCTTTAATGATTCAAATTCATGTACTGTAGACAAATGTGTGTGCTGTAGAGGAAAAATCCCTTCCATAATTTCTTTGAGCAGCATTGTTTTCAAACAGTTCAGTCATTTCCTCACATAGATGGCGACAAACCGGAAATCCTCTGCCCCTCATGGATTCTCAGAGACTTAGCTTTCATGGGTACAATCACCTGTGGATATCACCTATCAAGTGTTTTTAAACGTCATTTCAAGGCCCAAATTGTGAAATAAATTGGGTTTATACCGTTTGCAAAGAAATAAAACTCCGTGAGTGCGTTTTTTATATTTGTATTTTCATACTCTCACGGCTTTTTCTAGTTTGCAGTTGTGTAATTTGTACAAAACTACTTCCTGTTTATTCAGCCTGGGTAAAAGGTAGGACAATAACGCGGGCGCCCCTGAATCGCTGCTACTGGCGTCGGTTCCTATGACAACGGATCAAACGTGCATATTCATGAGAACCACGCCCCCGCAGAGAGAGAGAGAGAGAGAGAGAGAGAGAGAGAGAGAGAAAGAGAGAGAGAGAGAGAGACAGACAGACAGACAGACAGACTCTGTATGAACATTGCAGTAGAGCAGAAGCCATGCAGCTCAACAGTCTCTTCTGCATCAAACACGATTCAGCTAACATCTAAACAAAGCACAACGTGTGTGTTTTTTTTATCCCTTTAACGCACTGTTATTTATCGTTACGGTGGAGTCCTCGAGCTGCACGGTGAGTTAAAAACTTCTCCTGGCTTCCTCTGAGCTCTCTAATTCTTACTTTGATTTACGTTTTTACAAGCTTACTGTGTCCACACGTGCCATCTCTGATGTAGGGGAGATTGGGGCATGGTGGTATAAATTGAATATTAATATGAATGCTTACTCTGGGTGAATCTAAATTCACAGATTTTATTATTCACTTCAAAGGTACAGTACGCTACAGTGGTGGTAACTTTAATGAAATATTATGTATTATTATTTTATTTTACCAAGTTCCCTTTATTCCAGTTTGTCCTGGTCAGGCTCCAATGATCTGATGCCCATCCCTGGAGAACACAGGGAGTGGGCGTAAGCCTGCACTGGATGGGATGCCAGTCCATCACAGGGTTGGGCATGAGTTGCTTTTGCAGCTCTGGAGATGATCCACCAACTCCCCTCAGACACATGGTGTCTTCATGTGATGCCTGACCAGGCCAGAAGACATTGCAAGCATTCAGACCTGGGTTTCTGTAGTGGTGGGTGGACTGTTGTGCCACCGCAGCATTTTATTGATGTTTGATGTTAATATGCCTGTGTATGTACAAAGTTTCATAAGTATCAGACTTTTTGTAAGCCAGTGACTGTAGTCGGCACTGATTCACACTTTTGGGTCTTGGTGGCACATTTCATTTAGTTTGTTATGATTATGAATATTATTATTAGGCTCTCGGGTGGTGTGAGACAACAGCCTGCCACTCAAATACAGGCAATGACTGACACAGGGGAGACCAGTTGGGGGAACTCTCTATGCCACTGCCTCCTGTCGACCCTGGTGGACTGGCGTCATGTATTCTCATGTAACTGATGTGACATCCTGCTGACTCCATGTTACCGTAAACTTAGTGAGTAATACTACACCGAAACCTAATCTAACCCCTAGCTGCGCTGAGATTCAGGAGCCTTTATTGTCCAATGTCTAGCACTTTCTGGATTTTCGGTGCAAGGAACATATCCTCTGTGGAAATTCTGACCACATAGCTGTGTCCAGAACACGTAACTATTGATCATACAAGGGCATCACACAAACCTAACCTCTCTAGAGGCGGGGTACGACTCGAATTAGCTCAGTGCTATACATGGGATAATATGGTCGTCTTGAGTTTCCACCTCATTAGAGGCTCCCGAGTGTCAGAGGTCCATTATGGTGGCTTCACCTGGGTCTGGATGGCACGAGTTACAGACCCTGGACCCCGTGTCCCAAAATCTATTCTTATTACCTATTATTCTTTATAAAAGCCATTGAGGAAGCTACCAACACTTGAATTGTTTTCACCATTGTTTGGTCTATGTAGTTTGAATCAACGAATCATTTTTATATGTTACATACCAGCCAACCCCCATAAAGGATTGAACAATTGGGGGTAAAACAAATGTCTGAAGTATAAAGACCACTTAACTACTATCAGCTATTGTTATTGTTAAGTTATACGTTTAAAGTTCTGGTCCATCTGGTCCTATATGAAGCTGTGAATGAAATTTGACAGTATGCAGGTATGTGATGTTTAACGTCAGCTTTATGTTTTGCGAAACAGGTCGTTAGTCCAAATGGACACTGACTGGAAATTAAGTCAGTTTTAATGCAATCATGGGCAGAGTCCAATAAGTGAATTTGGGAACGTTTTGGTTAGATACAGTTGACTACAGAAGGCAATTCATTCGGCTCAAACAAACGGAGACCAATACTGCGTGTTTCTTTTGTCTATACAATCTCCAAGCTTGGGCACCCATTATGAACTAAGGTTAACACAACCTACGCATTTGAGAAAACCAATGTTTTGTTTCAGATTTACACATGAAATGCATTGACACAGGCACATTATTACATTGATGTCACAAAAAAGTTTGTTCCATGTTTGATTCATATAGCAAAGGAATATTTAACCAGAGGTTCCACGCTGGTGAGTTCTTATATCTAAATGTCAGTCTCATCTGATTTCAGACCCTTGGGTTAAAATGCAGTTTCATCTTTAGTCATTTTTACTGTTACTCTGTGATGTGTGCAGTTGTGTGCCACTTGCTTATTATTCTGTGTGTTACCGTCACTGTGTTTAGTGTGCGTCTGTGCTCATTGTGGCATGTGTCTGTTTGTCCTTGCTCTTTCATTAGGACTCCATCAGCTTTGTTTGGGTGTAATGCTCTGACGGACCCACAAGATGAATGTGAATAGCTTATTAAACCAGTGGTGTAAGTAATGCTTTCAACCCAGTTATACACGTCAGTTAGGTTTTAATGAGCTTGATTAGAAATTAAATGTCACATGTTTGAAGTAATTTGTGATTGTGTACTACAGTCTTCACCGTTCTGGTAGGAGAGATGAGGCGTTTACATTTGAAACATTTTTGCGCGTTTAGTACGAAATCAGATGCTAGTGATCACTCTGTGTGTAAAAGTCATTTTGTTTATGCAGATGTATCGCATGAACAGGCGCACAAGTACACTGCTCACAAAGGTTAGGGGATTTTTAAAAACGATTATGAAGCGATTAAGAAGGAGCATTTGATTTTGTGTCATTAAACGTGATTATCAGAAAAGCAAATGAAAAGTCAAAGTTGTTCGATTGTGCAAATGAGATTCAAACTCAGTTATGACGATTGAGTAGTAAGTGATATATTCATGCGGTGAACAGAAGCATGTTAAACTGGACCAGAGTGCCCCCTTATTGACTGTTCAGTAGGGGGTACGGTCACCCAAGAGTGCCAAAACACACTGACAGTGATGGGGCATGGACAGGATCAGATTATCCAGCAGTTCTTGTGCGATCCTGTTCGTATTCATTTTGAAAAATCCCCTCCTTTTTCTGAGCAGCGTACATAATATTTTTTGACAAATGAGAGATAACCAATGTACAGTCAAACCTTGTAAATCGCTGCTGAAAAACATTCAGATAGCAGCAGCCCATTTTCTGTGATTATAGAACAAATGATTGCCTCATTCCTGTATTTTCAAAACCATCCTACCTTCAGTGATGTCGGCAAAGTGTGAGCAACACGTACGTTCTTTATCTACAGGTTATCTTTGGATTGGGTGGGGCTTTGGAATGGATATGAGGAATAGAGACAAACTTCTAACAAATTTTAGTGTGGTTTTTACACAGATGCCACTGCAGACACAACAGTCATTTGCAAATTACACAAGATTGGCATGTCGGTCAGAAACATAGGAAACCTTTCAACCTTAAAAGGAAGCACCACAAACGGTGTGCTAAAAGTCAGATAATGGGAAGTGATGTTTCATCAGCTCTGCAGGAAGAAACAGTAAGGATTCAAACAACAGCTAAGGCATTTGAAAGATCACTAAAGCTGTGACATTTTACCCAGGATATTTGCCACCACACCACAATCCTCTGATGCACACAAAAACAAAAAGAAACCAAATTCAGAATGAATTATTAATCAGTTAGCGGGACCAAAGTCGGTGGTTTTATATTGTTATTTATGAACATTTAGAACATGGTGGTGATATTTTCTTATTGAGTGTTTATGATCTGTTAGAAATTTGTTGAGAATTTGTTGGGAAGCACATTTGTTTCTACCGTCCTACAGTCTCTCTGTTGTGTCTTAATAGTGACAAATAGTGATCATATACTGGATCATGAACCACTTTTTAGCAGCTCAAAAGAACTAAAACCCTTTCAGTCTGTCACATCCAACACTGATATTATTAATAGACACTCAATGCACTGAAACATGATTTGTTAGCATTGATCTACAACCTAATGTCTATTGTACATAATTGTTACTATTGTGACATTTTAATTTGTTTTGCTACTGTTAAATAAATCACAGTGAATTGAATTTGTCAGACTCAGACCAACATCCCTCTCCTGCCCTTCATTTGTCTAATAAACATTTGCCACCTGGCATAGACATTACTGGCTTGATCCCAAACCACAAATTGCTAACCACAACATTTTGTGGCAAAGGCACTAAGTTGACATTCTATTTAGCACAGCAGTATGTGGTTTGGGATGCAGACAGAGTTGGCAGCAGTGCAGAATCAATGCTGGGTTGGGGGTTGGGGGTTGGATCGGCATCTGACATTTTCAAGAACGTGGTGATAATTGTGGGAAATATAAACTGCTCACAAAAACTGGGGAATTCTTCAAAATTAAACATCCCCTCGTTTTTGTGAACAGTGCATTTTTCCAGTACGCAGAGAGCACATTTTTAATCTGATTCACGCTACAAAACAGCACTAAATGCAGTATGTAATACCAGTAGCCTTCAGCACGATTAGACAAAAGAAAATAGAAAATTTACAAATCAAGTGTGATTTTTAAAAGTGATTATTTCAAATCTAACCTTGGTTGCAGTGCAGTCAAAACAAGAGGGCTCACCCACTATTGTCGTAGCCTCTGATAGGTTTCACTGATTAAACGCCCTCTGTTGCAGTTGGAGTCGATTTGCTGATAGCTACATCAAACAACGGCTTAGTTTATACACATTTAATGATCTGCTCACAGTCAGATTTCTGAGTATTCAAGTGGTCATGTATAGAGCATGTGCAGAGCGGCTAGCAGAAAAAAACACAGCCAGGTCCACTTATTTTTTGAGGTTTTCACTTCAGCTTTTATTTACATATACTTGGGATTCTGTTGGGACCCTGGAATTAGACACATCGCCCTCTAAGAAGCGACTGAACACTTTGTGGAAATGCAGTATATGCTTGAGAAAATGAAGAATGTGATTATTTAATATAAGGGTTTGAAGTTTGTTACCTATTTCTGTGAAATCATTGGCTGGTTGTAAGTAGAAATCCGATCATGTCCGGTATCTGATTTACCAAGTGTTTGTATTACTGACAAAATCAGATTTTCTTTAGTTTACACGTCTACACGTACTCATTGTCTTAAGTTCTGGAATTGTATTCCAAAAAATTATGGAAAAATACAAGGAAGGACCTCGTCGTTAATGGGATGCCTCCCCCAGCCCCTCACCCTGTACATCCATTTAAATCAGATTGGCATGTGTGTATGCACACAGTCTTTTGCAAGTCTTGGGCAAATGACGTATCAAGTACCGTGATATGCTTTTGATTAACACAGAATAAACAATTGCATACATGCACAAGTTGTATGATTTTCTTATCTCGTGTGTGTACAGGTTAGGCCATACTGGTAGGTAGAGGTTAGCACACAATCAGCATTAGTTTCTGCTTATCTTAAAAAGATGTCTCACATCAGTAAGTCGTAGCTGCCGTTTCCTTTGTGGTTTGTCATCTGCATCAGATTTAAGTTCTCAGCATGTGAATTGCTGTTGTGCTGCTTATGGTGATGGAAATAAAACAGGTAGCATTTAGTGCCACTTTAGTGCAAAAGGGCAACGACTATAGGATACCGGAGTACAATATCTGTTCTCAAGCTCCACACGACGGTTTGAAATGGAAAATAAAGAAAAATAAACAGCACAAAGTAGGTAACATGTTGTACAATATGTAGTTCAAGTCACACAACTTCAGTTTAGTCAATGGATTTAATGTAAAAGCAACAGCTGCCCATATTTGATGTCTACAGAGGTTTAAATCAACTAATATACAGTATTTTCTGATTTTGAATAAGGTTATAAATACATTTTCCCAACTGGGTTTGCCTCTGCAGTCGAGAACAAGCCGCAACTACGTACAAGATCACTCAAAGCGACAACTGACCTCTAAATTGTTTTATGTCCATTTTCTCACGGACACTCTCGGCCTTATCAAGGTTTTATAAATATCTGTTCCGTTAAATTATCAGTGACATTCAGGTCTGTGTGTAGTAGATTGCACTGATGTCATTGATGTCAAACGTTTTGAGAAAGATAGCATTTGTCACTTATTCGGCAATGGTTAGTGATTTGCCAAAAACAGATTTGTCCGCTCGCTTTCCACCCTGTCACAAGTGTTTTAATCCTAAAACATATCAAAAGGACACAGACTGCACAGCACCTAAAACACCAAAAAAGCCAAAACACTTATTTGTTTAGGACGTAGTTGATACCATCCTGAACATTGAGAAAAACCTGGATACGTACACTATTAGATTGGAACTTTTAAAATTTGTCTTAAAATGTTAAAAGCATTTAACATATTTAATGATTACCTACCCACAGGGTAGGACATGCGATATAATGAGAAATGTAAACAACAGCTTAAATACGAAAAGTAGGCGGACAAATGTTTGTGTATAACATTAATATGGCTTTATAGGCACTGCCTAAAAATGGACCACTGGTAAAAAAGAAATATAGAAAGTTTAAATACGAGCTATTTGACATAAAGGTTAACTGAACGTGTGGCATCAGCGTGAGCGGACTGAATGCTGAGCAACATTTGATTGGTGTTGCACTCCTTATAAGCATCGGGATGGTGATAACGTGAATGTAGTTATCCTATTTAACTGAAGCCAAATTGAATGAATACAATTCACTAAGTATGGGATAATATTTGAATAGTACAATTTAAGAATCTGGCGATGCATACTTCTATTTTTTTATTTCCATAAGCTAAAATAATAGTGAATGGTTGTAATAATTGTTTTCATTTCTGAACCTGTTTCATTGTTCACTGTTATTATAGTTCAAAACTGACAGGTAGATTTAGGTGCTTTTTAATACTAAATCTGAAATCGGTCCATGCTGTATCACAGCCATTTAAAAAGTATGGAATAGTATATAAAGGTGTATGGACCCTAATCTCTGTTTCTGTCCATGTAAGAGGAAGCCTCACTAGTTCCCACTGAAAACACTTCACGTTTTTGGTTCACTTTTTTTTGCTCCAGTACATCTTTGTCTTTGTCTGAGTCTTTGTAAAATAAAACACTTTTGCAAGTGCCTGTATTCTTTCTCACACCTTGGCCTTGCTCCACTGCCACAGAAGCAGTGTAGAAGTCTTACAGCAGCTGAAAGCATTTAGCATCTCATCGATCCTTGACGTAAACCTTTAGCTGCTCGCCCTTTGCTCAATAGGAGCAAGAGTTTTAAAGTCGGCTTTGTGTCAAGAAAGAAATTGCTTCAGTGTGTTGAAAGGACTTGAGTTAACAGAAAATGTAGAGGAAGTGCATGACGGATGCGTCGATTAGAGAAGGGGAAACCCACAGGAGTTTCAGATATCGAAACTGATATCTGATATCATCATTCATTAGGATTTGCGTAAATTGAGAATTGCAGCAATTGAGAAATTGCAAAGATAAGGATGATTTCTTTTCATTTTAAACTTTGTCTGTCTGTGCTAAAACTGATATTTTAAATAACAACATTTATGTCATTTAGCAGACACCCTTGTCCGGATTGACTTACAGTTGATACAGTTGCAGATCAATCCAATCCAAGCAGATGTGGGTTATGTGCCTTGTTCATGGATGCAACAGTGGCAGCTTGGCAGGAGCGGAAAAATATGGCCTTATTTAATATTTAGACGTTTGAGGTTCCAATCCATGTCTAAGCACAATGTGGTCAAGCCAATGTGAGATATGACAGATTGTACAACACATACTAACCTCATATTGCATCCCACTTGACAAGTTAGATGTTTAAGTATTATTTTAACAAGTACTGCCTAATCCTGCTGATATCCAGTTGTTGATATCAGAAAACCGTGATCCTTTTACACATGAACGTGGTTTTTTTCCAATATGTTTTCAAATTTCCTCTCTAGAATTTGCAGATTTTTAGGTTGCACCAGACCAGCAGTCCATACTGTGATGACCTAGTGATTAAGCCAATGGACTGTGGACCAGAAGGTTAAGGGTTCCAATCCTCACTCTAGGAGTCTGCTCAATGACTAAATCTTAATACTGGTCAGCAGCATACCAGTATATCCACCCCAAAGCTTGCTGGTCTGTGCTGTTTTTAAGCAGAAACTTGAGGAGGAGGGAGGAAGGGAAGGTCAGAAACAGAAAGCAATTTGCCACACTTGTTAGGAATTCTATGTTGCCCACCAGCTTATTCTCAGCCTGGAGAACGGGAGTGGGAAGGAATGACGTGGGAGAACACTGAGTCCTGTGCCAAAGCGTTTTGTCCTATTTACCAAGTCAGTGTGCATTTAGAGGCTGTTAAAGCCAAGCAGATTTTTCTAATGGGACGAACTTGCTTTTCAGGCCTATCAGAATCACTGCCATATGTTGAATTTACACTACTGTGATGGGAAATTTTTTTTCCAACTAGGAATTAAGAAATAAATGACTCGTTGCTCACATAATTAAAGGGCGATTATACATGGAAAGAGTTCATCTCTTAAGCTCTTATTTTCTGATCATGCATTAATGTTTGAGGTCCACATTAATAATAACAGTATGAAGCTGCACTTAGCGATTATTTTATAAGCTAAACCTCATCGTTTCTACACCAGGCACCAGTGTTCTTCCTAATTTTCCTTGCTCTCTTCACCGCTCACACATCAATCAGAGCAGCTTAAAAGAAAATCACTTATTCATCTAATTTACACTTCAGTCAGATATGAGAGTGTGGGAAATAAGAAGGATGACTGAACAGCATGCACTCCATTATCTTATGCCTCAGAACAAACCTGTAACAATACCTGAAGGAATTAATTAATGGGAAAGTGAAGTATTCATGTGTGAGCAATTATTTCATAAGAGTCTTTCAAACGAGGCTTTTAATCTATAGGAGAAATGGCGTAGTCGTTGTTATCATTACAGCCTTTACTTCACTTTAACGCTGATGGCTTGTATGGCCTGATGGTTTACTGGCTCTCATATCCGTGTGAAGTTCAAACAACCCGGTCATGACGCATTATTTTTATGTGACTGGGCGCCGAACTTGTCTTTGCCGTGTAAACATGTGAGTTGCATGTCAGTCATCATTTAGTTATTTCTGCTTTCATTATTGTTGTCTGTCAGGAAGAGATGTAAATAATACTTTTTCTTTATAATCATAAAAATACTGTACATGAATAAAGAATTAAAAAAAGAAAGGCAAACAATGGCATAAAGAGGAGAAATGATAGGAAAGTAAAAAAAAGAAAGTGGTGAATGAAAATAAAAATAAGTAAAGGAGGAAATGAGAAAGCAATTAGAGGGAAAAAAGGGGAAGGGAACAGAAAGAAATGGAAGACTGGAAAAATTGGGAAAAAGAAAGAAAGTAAGGGAAGACAAAGAGAGGAAAATTAAAGGAAAAAGGTGAGGAGAAACAAGGTTCAAAAAACAGGACAGCAAAAGGGAAAGGTAAAACTAGAAAATGCGAATGTGTGTTGCATCGATGCGGTCGGTTCTGGCCTGGCGCAGGTCTGACACCTGGACGGGTTTGGTCGGCGTGGGTCCGAGGCGCGGTGGGTTTTGGTCAGGTGCAGGTCCGAGCCCTGGTAGGTTCTCGCCACTAGAGCGGAGCCATTCAAAATGAACGGGGTGATTTTTGAAGAGTGATAAAAAGTGAACAGAGTGTGCGATCACTCTAATTTAACATGACCGGTGATTTGCGGTAATGTTAGGTCAATGGGAAAATTTTTGCAGGAAAAAGATCGTAGCGGGCGAACAAAACAATATTTTTTTTTTCTCATATAAACAAGCACACTTTTCCCGAACATACCGGCCATTTCAGTGTTTGTCCCGTGTCGATATGTCCAAAGATGTATGAGGAGAGACCGACCGAAAATCAGGTGGAATAATAATAATAGATAAGAATAAAATTGGATAACAATATATGTGTTGCCCAGCAACACACATAATTAAAACAAGAAAGTAAACAGTAGGAACTATGGAACAACATTGTTCACAAAAAATATGGGATATTTCATTTTAAGAGGGGGACTGTAATATCTTAAAATGACGGCCACAGTTATCCCACATCTACAGAAGGTTTTTCCTTACATGGAGGTTGATTTCCATAGACTGCAGCATCATGGGGCTGGAATTCTTCACCTGTATGTGAACTCTGAGTGTAAATTCCTGCCTTCACCCTGTTATTGAGGAACAAGCTAGATTTCTGTAACACCTTCTGTCTGCTGTTCGTCCAGTAAGTAGTTGGGTCATAGGTGAAGGTTAAATGCACAGCTTTATGTTTTGGGGGAGGTTTTAAAAGAGGAAGAGCAGCAAAACATAAACTGTGAACGAAAAAAGGAAACAGAAAGAGATAAAGGACATAATAAAGGATACCTTCTAGATGCAATGGTTTATTAAATAGATTAGAAAGATAAAAAAGAGACGGAAACAAAAACTAACAGATATTTAAAAAAACAAGAAAAAAGCAAAAAAGTTAGGAAAAGTAACAAAAAAGAAAAAGCAAGGGAGGAAAAGAAACAGCAAAGGAAGAGGAAAGGATGAAAGAAAAGTGTGAATGATGGAAAGAACTGGAAAACAAAAAGGGAAGGAAGCAGAAAGGAGAGAGAAAAATAAAAAAATAGAAAAAGATAAGAGATTATAATATAATAATTAAGAAGGAATTCATGTGAGAAAAAAATAAGGAATTGGGAGAAGAAAGAAAAATAAAGACGGTAAAGAGAAAAATGAATATACATATGACTATTTTCAAAACAGATTTAACGTATTTTTTAAAAGTCTCTTGGCGATTTATATTTCAAGGCCGTTATTTATGTCAGTGCCGGTCTGTTCTGCTACCTGTCATTTTTAGACGTCATTATTCGTCTGCTTTTATTCTGTACATCTTGTAGAAAAAAACCTCTTTTACCTCTAATTGAGTCTGAGATTGTGAGATTAAAATCAGACCTTCGTACCTTATTGCTTTTATCTACCCACACTTACTCCTACATCAGTGAGCTGCAGGTTGGATGTGATGAACTGTTTAGATCTAGCTCCAGGTTTGCGGTTTTAATGCATGTCTTATTCAGGCTTGTTGTTTTGATGTTGCTTCTGTTCTCGTTCAGTTGCTAGCAGATATTTAACGATACACTCTGATCATAATCATAAATTCGTGCTACCTTGTTCACGATTTGATTTTCTAACATTTTTTTTTGGTTTCTGTAAAAGTGTAGGCAATGCAATAAAATACACAATAACTAGAAACAGAGGTTTAACAGTAAATAAAATGTTTTAGGGTAGCCTCAACTTATTTTCGATAACTGAGTGATATTCCATTTTAAATTCTGAAAAAATAAGAGTAGAAAATAATGGGTACTTGTCTTGTATACAATTTTAATGACAAACTTTAAGCATATGAAATGGAAAGAAATGAGTAGTTTTAGTAATACTACAGCAAAAATGCCATTGACCTTAACCAATCTTAAATTACTTACTCACTGAGCCTTTAAACATCGTGAATTTCAAATTGATCGTTACATTAACAAGTTTACATCTGCAGAACCTAAGATAATGCGTGATTGTGCCCTCTGGTGTTCAAAAATGCAATTACATCAGATCTCATAATAAATGGTACGCACGTGATGTTTCGTGTCTCCACAATGCACATTGTGACATTTTAGCATCGTTACACAGCTAGGGTTAGCGTTTGTATGATTTAGCTACAGTAATACGTGCTCAATGAATCGGAAACAGTAACCCAGATATTTGTGTCCTATAGCTCAGATTCCCAGGATGTGTGAGGTGGATGTTTCTTCAGAACCAACCAGTCCGACGCTCTACAATGAGTCGTCTGATGCGTACTACCAAGTGGACCGCTGGCAGAAGTTGCGCACGGCTGTAAGGAAACTGGAGTTCTGGGAGAACTTCAGCCATGATCTGATTGGGAGTGGCTTCTTCTCCAAAGTCTACAAGGTAAAAAAAAATCATTTTGTGTGTACTAGAACTCATCATCAAAAGTCTTGTGCTGGTGGGAGGTTTATTATAACCGTATGTGGATGACATTACATTTATATGGGATCCTATGGTAATTTCCTCTTTTAGCAAGCAAGTTAAATCAGTTGAATCGGGCTGGATTTAATTGGGCTGGATATTGGAAGAAATGTCGGGGACAGTGAGAAATAATAATAATAATAATAATAATAATAAATATAATCATAAGCAAAAATTGAAAAACCAAACATTGACCGCTGATTAATGGGCTAATTTTAATGGCAGAAACAGGTCGATAACATTACTTTATATGTAAATATGCACACTATACACTTATTTATTTAGGGGAATAAAGACAAGTTGGATCTGCCAGTTACACAATCGGACACCTTTCTGTTCTCACCTTAGATAGGCGTGAAAAAGGCAAAGACATCTAGAGTCTTATTGCTTCTTTGTGATTATTTTAAAATGCTAACGCTTGGTGTGTTGTAGGTGATGCACAACAGCACACGCAAAGTGATGGTGGTGAAGATTTATAAGAACGATGTCGATCAGGACAGCATCGTGAGGGAGATCAGTCTCTTACAGAAGCTTTCTCACCCCAATATAGTCAGGTAACTTATCCCTTATTAGCATGGAACCATGCTATTAAGTCAGGAATGTTCCTGCAAAGGTCCTAATAGTGATCAATTCCAAAGGGCTGTAAAATTTCGGACCTGTTTTTGGATACTGGGTCAAAATGGTATTGGCCACTATTTATGAATTTACTACTGTCATTTTCATCATTTTAAACTCTATTTTTAAAAAAAGAGTCGTGACTCCGATGCTTGACTTCATATTCTGCATTTTACTTCAGCTGATTAGACACTGTCTGCTTTTGCTTTTGATATTATATAATAAACCTACTTCAAATAATTTGTCTGTAAAATATCATTAAGAATTTGACTATGCAAAAGACTTTAATACTTCAAGACGTTAATACAAAATCTTAATACTTAATACTGAATCGTCTTCTCCTTTTTTATCTTAATCGACCGCTAGCTTACGTTCTGCTATTTAAATGTCAGAGACACGAAATGGTAATGATTGTCAAGCATTTTTCAATTATTTGCCTACTTGAAATACATCACTATTCATTTATTAATTTAAGAATGTAATTGGAGATTCTGATACTGGAAATTCCGCTTTTATTCCACTTTTTCTCTGACTAGCTGCTCGCTCCTGGCAATTTATTAATACTAGATATTTGATATCTGATAAATAACTGATATTTCTTTGTGTATGTTTTGAACTATTTGTCGAAGATCACACTATTACTGCATTAGAGACAGAAGGAAATTAGCTCCGTAAAATGAAAAAGAGAATGCAAGAGTGTAGCAAAATCGGTACGAATTTAAGTATATAATTAGAGACACTGGTTAAGAATAAGGTTAAGGCACGGGGGCTCGGTGGGGTGGCACTGCTGCCTCACAGCAAGAAGGTCCCAGGTTCAGTCCCAGCGTAGAGCAGCCTGGGTCCTTTCTGTGTGGAATCTGCATGTCCTCCC
Source organism: Parotocinclus haroldoi (assembly GCA_034779995.1). NCBI lineage: Eukaryota > Metazoa > Chordata > Actinopteri > Siluriformes > Loricariidae > Parotocinclus > Parotocinclus haroldoi. Next base: position 94,069 of record JAUZST010021064.1, read on the forward strand.
CGTGTCTGTGTGGGTTTACTCCGGGTACTCTGGTTTCCTCCCACAGTTGCCCCACAGACATGCGTGTTAGGTTAATTGGTGTCTCTAAAGTGGCCCTTAGTGTGCGACTCTGTGTGTGTGTGTGTGTGTGTGTGTCATCTAGGGTTGATCCTGCCCTTGCACCCAGAGTTGCACCAACTGGCCCTTAACCCCGTGTGTATTAAGCGGAAAATAATGAATAAATACGTAAGGCTCTAGACTATTGAAAAAAAGGTCCAGGGTTGAAGCCACAGTGCTTTTAAACAGTCACTGTTGAGCAAGGCCCTCAACCCACAACTGGATTGGATTGGACTTTTTTGTATATCTGTATTGTACATTTCAAGACTGTAGAAGTTTAAGTCTCTTATTAATTGTGTGTGCTAAATGCTTTAAGTGTGTAATGGAACAGCTAATTTGCTGCTAGGTTCTGTTTATCCAAACGTTCAGCTTTCATAATTCTCTGGAACAATTTATGTTGTTTAGACAAATAACACGGCATGTGACATATGCCCAGTGCCAAAGGGCATTACTGGAAATCACAATCCTATCAAATTTACCTGCAATATCTCATTCACACGCTGTCAGACTGTTATGTACCTAAGATAATAAGACTGGAAAATACTAAGTTTAGCTGTCAGTCATCTTATAGCTTAATAATTACTTCCTAGAGATCAGTGAGTAGATAGAACAGAACATTCTGAAGCCGCTAGCTTAGCGGATAAGTTAGTTCAATTTTCCACTGAAATGGAGGAACATAAAGTCAGTCTTGCACTAACCACTGTGTCAACATGTAGATAAAGGTTACATAATTGAAGGCTAAACGGAGTAGCGTTATCAACTTCCTTTGAGTTTGTGTCTTGTGCTAGATATGTTTAGCGGGCCATGACCTTAAAAGAGCCTTTTAGATGTTTGGGATAATATATGTTGGATTTAGGCTACGCTTAAATGTGCAATTACAATTTAGAAATCAATTTTTCTCTACTTAGTTTTACATAGTTAGCCAGCCTGCTTACTAGCCAACCCATTGCTAGTCAGCTAGCTCTGTGCTAGTGGTTGAATGAGTCCACTCGAAAACTGATTATATACACTGCTCACAAAAATGAGGGGATAATTGATTCGTGGATATTTCATTAGGGATCTCAGCTAATTTTTGTGATTATTAATTATCCCTCTGATTTTTCACCATTGTTTCAGGTACCTGGGCATCTGTGTAAAAGAGGACAAGCTGTACCCTATTCTGGAGGTGAGATGCACGTGTCTTTTGCATGTAATACATCTTTGCCAGATTAGTGCATGTGTTCTATGAATTGGTCCGTCTGCACCATTATAATAAGGCACATCTATGCCTTCTCTGTTTATGGTTGCCATCTCTTTTATTAGTATGTTAGCGGAGGCTGTGTGGAAGAGCTGCTCGCTAGGAAAGATGTGCCTCTATGCTGGAGGGAGAAAGTGGATCTGGCATCAGACATCACCAGAGGAATGATCTACCTCCACTACAAAAACATCTACCACAGAGATCTGAACTCAAAGGTACGTCTCATGCATGCTCGCCGTCTCTCGTAACTCTGCCCTTAAAGTGTTTTAAATCATAATTACGCAACAGTAATTCCCATAACAATATAAGCAGTCCAGTAACCTTCAAGTAACTGTCCATTCTGTAATGGCAGATGTTGATTTGTGTAGTGCTTAAATAACCACACACAAAATACATACACACCACAAATAACACCACAAAATATAAATCGAGAGTCATGTATATTGTAAATAGTCAACAAGTGTAAAACATAGCCAGTAGTTCTGTCACAGGATCAATTCAAAACCTACTGACATCTAGAATAGAGCTACAATATAACACACATCAGGTGACACACAAACAACACAACACAAATATCTCAGCCCTCGCTATTCCAGCAACAAGGAGGAAAGAGAAAATAACAAAACACTCGTCAAGAGTCAAAGTACTCCCATAATAATAACCCTATTTCAATCAAAATATTAAAGCAATCCAAATAAAAGAATCATTTAAGTGAGAATTATTGTAAAACTTCTTTGAAGAAATAAACCAAAGACTTTCCTTCACGTTCTTCTTTGAATTCTGAGGTTCCCCTGTACGACCATGTTGATGCTGATCAAACTTAACTGGTTCCAGAAGGTCGCACTTGAATCAAGTCTGAATCAAATCTAATGTAAGTAGAGTAATGATTAAAAGCAAGAGTAAAGCCAGGCAATGTAATAAAATGCATACAATCAGTAAAAACATGAGAATTTATGACCACTGAGGCGAATGCAGTTTTGGCAAGGCAGTGGGACAGCAGTGGGGTGCAAAATCTCACCCTAGATTGATAGAACATAATATAATAATACTTAATATAAAATAATATACTTTATATTTCCATGATTGTGTTCTAGTCCTTCTTCGTCTTTTGGTTTTATGGTAGTTACCACGTTGGTGCATTATCGCCACCGACTGGACCGGATTATGTGCATCGTGGTTGGAAGATAGCACCATTCGGTGTTCAGTTTAGGGTTTTCATGTTCAACGTTGGAAAAAATCAGAACGGAATGTCCAGTGTCCAACTTGTATGAGTGAAGAGGTGTTCAAATTTCGAGGTTTCCATTGTATAGGCCCACATAAAAGCTTAAAAAATCTCTGTGAATTAATCAAAGCATGAGACAGGTTGTTTTTAAATTAAATTTACAGAAGATGAAATGTATACAGTCGAATCCGGTTAATCGGACCACCAGTTAATAGGACCAGCCGCTAAAGTCCTGAAACAAATCCTATTATATACGTGTAATTTTATTCGCTTATTTGGACCAAAATTACGTTTAATCGAACCAAAGTACGTGAGAGCGAATAAGAAAAAGAAGCCACAAGTTGCCACTTAGAGCGGATACAAAGCGGGTCAGCGAGATATGGGAGGATTTTTGGGATCCCCGGGAGAATTGG